>PVLC010041963.1:0-13156 GCA_004027655.1 Graphiurus murinus
ACCGCAAAAAAAAAAAAAAAAAAGGAGCCAAGTGTAGTGGCGCATCCTTGCAATCCTAGTACTTGGGAGGCTGAGACCAGAGGATCCGGGTTCGCGGCCAGCCTCAGCTACTTAGTGAGGCCCTCCGCAACTGAGTGAGACCCTATTTCAAAATAAAGAATAAAATAGAGCTGGGCGTGGTGGCGAACGCTTGTAATCCCAGCATTCGGGAGGCTGAGACTGGAGGATCCGGGTTCGTGGCCAGCCTCAGCTACCTAGTGAGGCACTCTGCAACTTGGTGAGACTTGATTTCAAAATAAAGAATAAAAAAAAATAGGGCTGGGGGTGTAGCTCGGAGGTAGAATGCCCCTGAGTTCAACCCCCAGTACCGCAAAAAAAAAAAAAAAAAAAGAATAAAATAGGGCTGGGGGGGTGTGTAACTCGGAAGTAGAATGCCCCTGGTTTCAATTCCCAGTACCACCCCCCCCACACACACACACTCACACTCACACACAAAAGGGCTAGGAGTGTAGCTCAGAGATACAACGCTTCTGAGTTCAATTCCTAGTACTAAAAAAAGAAAGACAAACATTAAATGTTGGGGCTCCTGCTTACTGCACTAAGCCTTAGGGGCAAAGATCATGGGTGAGATTAGAGGTCTCCCTTACCTAGGGTTACCAAGCACCTTTGTGTGCTGAAGGGACCTCTGGAACCAGACCATCCAAATTCAGTGCTTGGCCCCAAGACTTCTTGTCTTCCCGGGTCCCCCAACCTTTGCTCCTTCATGACACTACAGGCCCCACCCACTCAACACCTCCAATGCAGACTCTCCTTGATCATCCAGCTAAAACAGAGTAACATCCCCACTCCTTTCTCTGGACCCCCATTTATCTTGCCATCACAGACCTGCTGGCTGCGCGCCTGTCTTCACTAGAGGATAAGCCCCACAAGACCTGGTTTCTCCAGTTCCAGAGCAGCACTAGGCACATCACAGGACACAAAACTGAGTGGAGGGCGAACTCTGCAGCAGGGACCATTTCTATCAGGATGACTGCAGGTCTGCATTGTTATTTACCCAGCTGGCTGGGTTAGGGAGGGATAGGCAGAAAAGCCAGCCCATCAAGCCCCTTGTCTCTCTTCTTAAAGTTAACAGCCTCAAACCCTAGGGAACAAAGTGTGAAAACCACAGAAGAAAGAGGTGAGCACTGGGCCTCCACCAGTCGTAAGGCAGTGATTCTACTCCAGGGGGAAGTGGGAGGTATGTGAAACTCCCTGCCCTGCTCAGTCAAGTCTACCCCACCCCCTGCCAGAAGGCTTCTGAGAACCTCTTGTGGCCAGTCATCTTCTAACATCTGCAATCTGCCTGAGTTGCTCCCACTGAACCTCCATACCCCTCCTCTGGGAGTCTCCAAGACCCAGAAGGACCCAGACCCTGCCCATTGCAGTCCCTGGCTCTGCCTGTGGGATCCATTCCTGTACCTCACCAAGATGTCCTCCCTTTGCCTTTTCCACGGTGTGCCCCCCCCCAAGGCTGTTCCTTCTCTCATCCCCACAATTGCTCAGCCTCACCTTGCCCTTGTGAGATCAGCTCACAGGCCTTCCTGCCACCACATTACACATCACAAGAGGTTCTGTGGTGGCGCATGCCTGTAATCCCAGTATTTGGAAGACTGAGACAGGAATATCACAGGTTTGAGGACAGCATCAGCTAGTTAGTGAGATCCTGTTTTAAAATAAAGAATAAAAAATAGGAGCCGGGCGTGTTGGCGCATGCTTGTAATCCCAGCATTTGGGAGGCTGAGACTGGAGGATCTGGGTTCACAGCCAGCCTCAGCTACCTAGTGAGGCACTCCGCAACTCAGTGAGACCCTGTTTCAAAATAAAGAATAAAAAATAGGGCTGGAGGTATAGCTCAGAGGTAGAATGCCCCTGGGTTCAATCCCCAGTACCACAAACAATAAATAAATAAAATGAAGAGGCTCCCTGTCACTCTCTATCACCTGATCTGAATTCACCACTAGTATCGAAACCCTCCTTGCTTATTATTCACCTGTTTCTCATCATTCTCCCTCAGCTCTGTGAGTTGTCTTTCCAACAACCTTACTAGGTGGGAATTATCATCATTCCCATGACTCACATGATGAAAGGAGCTCAGAAGGGTTGAGAACCTGATCAAAGACAAACAATCAAAGTGGTAGGGCTGGATTTGAATTCTGTGCTTAGGATCGCTTCAGTGCAGCTCTTTACAGTGGCTGGAAACCAGGATATCAAATGCCTGAATCCTGGCTGGGCAAGCTTGGGCCTGGATCCCAGGATGTCGAAGGACTGACAGGGTGGAGGGTGGGCCAGGCAGCATGCCTCGGTCCCAGAACAATCGTGACTGAGACTTCCACAGAGCCAGACACTGCTGTAGGAGCCACTTGTGGATTAACTCACTGAATCCCCACAATGGCTTAGGTGGGTGCATTTCTGAGCCTACAGCATGGCGGTAAACACTGTAGTGGCCCAAGGTCACATAGCCAGAAGGTGAAAACAACAGGCTCACTGAAGCCCATGTCCCCATCCTGCCTCTAACACAGTTCCCCAAGTAGCTGTGTCACCCCATGCATGGCTCTCTTTTTTTTTTTTTTTTTTTTTTTTTTTGGTACTGGGGATTGAACTCAGGGGCATTCTACCTCCGAGCTACACCCCCAGCCCTATTTTTTATCTTTATTTGAAACCGAGTCTCACTAAGTTGCGGAGTGCCTCACTAGGTAGCTGAGGTTGGCCGTGAACCCGGATCCTCTGGTCTCAGCCTCCCGAATGCTGGGATTACAAGCATGCGCCACCACGCCCGGCTCCATGCATGGCTCTCTTGCTGTCTCCTCCTCCCCTAGGATACACCAACCCAGGGTTCAAAGAAACCCTAGCTAGCTGGGCACCGTGGCAAATGCCTGTAATTCCAGTACTTGGGAGGCTGAGAGGGGAGAATCTCAGGTGAGGCCAGTGCATAGTAACTTAGCAAGACCCTACCTCAAAATAAAATAATAATAATAATAAAATAAGGGTAGGGGATGGAGCTCAGAGGTGGAATGCCTCTGGAGTTTGATCCTTAGTACCACAAAAATGAAAAGCAAGCCGAGAAATGCTAGACTGAAGCCGGGCGTGGTGGCGCACGCTTGTAATCCCAGCATTCGGGAGGCTGAGACCGGAGGATCCGGGTTCGAGGCCAGCCTCAGCTAACTAGTGAGGCATTCTGCAACTTAGTGAGACTCAGTTTCAAAATAAAGAATAAAAAATAGGGCTGGGGGTGTAGCTTGGAGGTAGAATGCCCCTGAGTTCAGTCCCCTGTATCGAAATAAATAAATTTTTAAAAATGGCTGGGGGTGTAGCTTGGAGGCAAACTGCCTCTGGGTTCAATTCCCAGTACCTAAGAAGAGAAAAACACACACACATACACACAGAGTCAGGCAGAGGCACCCACTCCAGTTGGGAACTTGGTCAGCAAACAGTGTGTAGCACCAGGGCATAACTGACCAGAGCTGAAACTCCTGCCTGGCCTCAAAGGGTCTGATAAGACCTGGAGGGAGGTAATTCTTCCTCCAAGCCTCTATGTCTGACTCTTAAAACAGAGACAAACACCATAGAAAGCCCTGAGACCAGGGCCAGGCAGAGTATCCATTCACAAACAAAAACCACTGCCCACTGGGTGCTTTGGTACAGGTCTGTAATCCCAGGAGGCTAAACCAAGAGGATGCCAAGCTCAAGGTCAGCCTGGGCAACTTGGTGAGGCCCAGTCTCAAAAAATAAAAAGAGCTGGGGATACAGCTCAGTGGTAGAGCACCTGTGGGTTCAAAGCCCAGCACTACATTAATTAATTAATTAATTAAAATTTAAAAACTTAGTTACTCAATGTCAAAAGGACAGCGACAAGCCCTAGATGGGCCAAGAGTTCACACCCCTACTCTACCACTTCCAGACCTTGGGGAAATCACTATGCTTTTGTGTATGTGTTTATTGGGGATTGAACCCAGGGGCATTCTACCTCCAAGTTACACCCTCAGCTCTATTTTTTTTTTTTTTTAGTTTGAAACAGGATTTTGCTAAGTTGCTTAGGGCCTTGCTAAGTTACTAAGGCTGGTGACAAATCTGTAACCCTCCTATCTCAGCCTCTTAAGTACTGGAATTACGGGAGTACTCCACCAAGCCCGGCTCAGGGAAGACATTCTGCTTCACAGCAAATGCCTCAGTTTCCTCATCTATATAATTGGCATCACTCCCACCTCGTTCCATAAAGTAAGTAAAACCATAGGTATATTTTGAGACTTGAATGAAGTGTCTTGATTAAATGAAGTCATATAATTGTGTGCAAAAGGCCCATCACATATCCAGGAAGGTGTGACTGCTTGATTAACACTTGATTACCCGTTACTCTGGAAATGGTGCCTCTCCATGCCTCCATTTCTGAAAGGGAGATCATGACAACAGTGCTTTCCACTCTAGAACAAGTATTCAGCAAGTTAACCTATGTGAAGCACCCTTGACACTGTGTGGACAGAATGAACTCTGTTAATGTCAGCCATAGATTTCATGGTTATTTGCTGTTAACTCCATCTGGCAAAACTAGCAAGAGAAAACAAACCCCTAGAGTAGAAAAACCCTAAAGAGTGCCCACTGCCTCACATGACTCAGAACCTTTCCCTCCAGGAACCGTGACCCAAGGAAGCCAGTCGGCTTGGAAGCCACTGCTGCGGACCAGAGGCAACTGGCTGCCCCCTTGACCACATAACCAGCCCAGTCAGCTGGATCAATTGGGGACTGCAGCCAGCCCTCTGGGAAATCCAGACCCAAGGCAAAGGTTACAGGGCAAGTCAAGGTCACAAGTTGCTCTAGCAAGCAGGGGCACTAGCCACACACTTCTAGGGGTGGCTGTTCTCAGCACCCACCCAGCGACCAATGTAAGAAACCAGATCTTTGGGGGAACTGCCTCAAGTCCTTCAGAGTAACCTTCCTCACAGAGCAGGGTTGGGGGCATCCCTCTCCAGGTCCCTTTGGCCTATGGAGAGAGGAACAGCTAGGAAAACAGCTCTCAGCCTCACTATGAGGCCAACTGTTATGGCTCAACTGGTAGTAAGAGAAAACATGACTGGTGGCTGGCTGGTAACTGGGAGACAAGCCTTGTGAATGGAGATGGAGGAGCTTGCAGTGATCTGCTGTTGGTGTCTGGCCCCTTCATACCCACTGACCACCAGCCAGGCATGGTTGAACACTTGCTGTTTCCTGGGAAAGGGAAGAGTAGATGAAGCTGAAAATCAGCTCAATCGAAGGCCCTAATTGTTTCAGCCCAGGTTTTTGCTGAGCCCCAAGAAATCATCAAATGAGAAAAGCGGCCTCAAAATCCTGAGGATCAGCCCGGCGTGGTGGCGCACACTTGTAATCCCAGTATTTGGGAGACTGAGACAGGAGGATTGCAGGTCCGAGGACAGCCTCAGTAAGTAGTGAGACTTGCATCAACCTGGCGAGAACTTGTTTCCAAATAAAAATAAAATAGGGCTGGGAGTGTAGCTAGAAAGTACAATGCTCCTAGGCTCAATCCCCAGAGCCACAAAAAACAAAAACAAAAACAAAAAAAACCCAGACTTCCCCAGCCACCTTGTCTTGGGGGAGACCTGTCCCTCCAAACATTCTTTCATAACTACCAAAGGCACTAATAGGGAGCCTAAGGAAACGTCAAATGACTTTTAAGACCTATCTCCCTCACCCCCGGAAGGAACAAACTTGTCAAAGGATGTCCCACACATCTTAAAATGAAATCATCTGAGAGGGTTCGGGAATGGAGAGCACACAAAGCCATGGTTCAAAGCACCGCAGTAACCATCCAGTTCTCCCCAAAGTCATTAAGAAGTTCAATAAAGGGTAAGTTCCGTGTAAACGCCCACCCCTACACAGGAAGCTCCTTCTCAACGCTCGGCATCTCAAATCTCCCAAAGTGTGACCCTAAATACCCAAGTGGGCCTATCCTGCCCCTCCGCACCCCTGCCCTCAAAGACTATAAACACCACAGCCCTCTAAGAATTGCTCCCCCCACCGCTTGGTGGTATAACCCAGACTACCCCATCCCAGCCACACTTGGTACAGGCCCCTCCCCAGAAACCCCCACCTCCCTAAGGGCACTATAAGAAAGGCTTCTAAAACCCCAAAATGGCACAGCTCTCTACTTGAAAACATGCGCCCTCTCGGTGGTTTTAGTTCTCGACATCAGGCACAATCCCCCACCACCACCCCTCTGACTCAGCCCCCAGCCCGCACACGCTGAGATCTGTGCCTCCAGCCACTTAAGCATTCAGCCCTTCGACATCTGGTAAGCTGCCCCCTGCCGCTCCAGCGGTGAGACCGTGCCGCCCCGCCGCCCCGCCGCCCCTGCCCCCCCCAGGGCTGGTCCCCCGCCCCGCGCAGCCACCCCCATTCAGTTCCGGAAGGGGGGGCTCGAGGACCGCGATCCCCGCCCGGCGGGCACGGGTGGTACGGTCCAGCGCGGCACCGCAGGGGGCCCGGACGCGACCATCGCGGGGGGGGCGCTCGGGGACACGCACTGGCGCACTCACCTGTCACCGGCGGCCGCCTAGCCTCTCCGGCGGGGCTCTACCCCCGCCCATTGCCACGCTGCGCTAGCTCCTGCTCCTTGTATTTTCTGTCCGCCGCAACGGTAGCGGCGACGCCTTCTCGGAGCCAGGCCCAACGGCTCGCGCGGCGCGGCCCCCCCGCCCCCTCCCCCCAGCCCCCGCTTACCGCCCCCTCCCACCCTCTGGCCGGAAGTACCGCCCTCTCCCGCCACAAACAGGAACTGACGCACGGAGAGCGAGGGATGGGCTTGGAGAGCCCCAGTGAGCCAGCGCAGAGAAGGGAAGGAGGCGGGCCCACTGCAGGGCGCCTGCGTACATTGGATAACTTGGACTGCCGAGGGTTAAAAAAGGGCCCAACTCTGTCGGGGGACGGAAGAGAGAGGTAGGATTGCGCAGGCGCAGTGGGACTCCGGCGCCTACTTTTCCCTAGAGGCCAGCCGCAGTGATTATTTCCCGGCAGCCCTTGGTACATATTACATACGCTTTGATCTTGGCTTACTCTGCTCTAGCCGGTACTCCAGGTACTCCCAGAGCCTTGGCTTTTAAAGAGTCCAGGAGGGAGAGCTGGGAAAGGTTTTTTGTTTTGTTTTGTTTTGTTTTGTTTTGTTTCTGCATGTGGATCTAGTGGAACGCAAGCTCTGAAGCTACACGATCCCAGATTTAAGTTTCCTCCATGTCGGTGACTGGGGGCAGACCGTTTTCTGTGCCTCAGTGTCCACCACTGCAAAATGGAAACAACCATAGCAGCGTCACTGGGCTGTTGAACTATTTTATGGAAAAGAACTTTTATCAGTATGACAATCTATGACTCTAAATTTGAATGCCACCTGCTCATCATATATATCAAAATAAATATAGGATATATAACTTTTTTTTTTGTACTGGGGATTGAACCCAGGGGCATTCTACCTCCGAGCTATACCCCCAGTCCTGTTTTTTATTCTTTATTTTGAAACAGGGTCTCACTAAGTAGCTGAGGCTAGCCGCGAACCCGGATCCTCTGGTCTCAGCCTCCCAAATGCTAGGATTACACGCGTGCGCCACCACGCCTGGCTTATATATAACTTTTTATGAAGCAACTCAGGCCCATGAAGACCTTAAAATCGACCTGCAAGAAAAGAGCTTTAAGCCACAGCAACTAGTGAGACTATCAAAATAAAAGTAAGCCGGGCGTGGTGGCGCACACTTGTAATCCCAGCATTTGGGAGGCTGAGACCGAAGGATCCGGGTTCGCAGCCAGCCTCAGCTACCTAGTGAGGCACTCTGCAACTTAGTGAGACTCGGTTTCAAAATAAAGAATAAAAAAAATAGGGCTGGGGGTGTAGCTCGGAGGTAGAATGCCCCTGAGTTCAATCCCCAGTACCGGGAAAAATAAAAATAAAAAAATAAAAGTAAATTAGGGCTGGAGGTAGAACTCCTCTGGGTTCAATCCCCAGTACCCCCCCCCCAAAAAAGCTTTACACTTAAAGAGATTGTGTATTAACTAGTGTGTATTAACTAGTGTACTAGACAGCCAGAAGACACCTGGCTGCTGGTCCCTTCTCATAGGTTGGGAGGGGATTGCTACCTTCTGAATTTGAGTTTCAGTATACCACAAAGCTTGACAAATATACAAGTATACATTGGTGAGTGAAGAAAATGCCTGGCTATGAGTTGACTACTGAGCCCACCTCCCACTGCTCCTGGCAAGTCCGGGTCAGTGCTGACCCTTAGTTCCTAAAAGGTAAACCCAATGCTGGAACTATCTGTCAGTTAATTGATTTCCCCCTGGGAACTTGTTCTTCTATATTCCTAATTTATAGTCTTCCCCCATCAATCAGTGATAATTGATTCATGCTTCTCATTTTACATCCCTGACCTTTTTAGTTTCTTACTTCCTGGTGACAATCTGTCTCCCCCACTGCCCAGGGAACCCCATGAGGGAAGAGACCAGGACTGTCTCAGTCATCACTGTGTATCTAATGCTTACCCACAAAGGCCCTGCATAGAGTAGGCTCTTGGAGAATATTTGTTTTAATAATTAGCTCTTCTGCTCTAATCTAGACTCAAGATGACTGTGGCCTACCCCCTTCACTCCTGTCAGTGCTGCAGAATAGCTGCCAGTCCATTTTCCTGCCTCTAAATCTCCCTGGGCTCACCCTTCTAGGGCACATGATGGATTACAACACACTGAGGTCTCACTGAAACCTCCCATGTACTTGTGTATAAACTCCTTGGGAGCCGGGTGTAGTGGTGCTGCCTGTAATCCCAGTACTTGGGAGGCTGAGATGGGAGGATCACAGGTTTGAGACCAGACTCACAACTTAGCAAAACTCTCAGCAACTTAGGAAGACTATTTCAAAACAAAAAAAATTGCAAAAAGGGCTGGGGATACAGCTCAGAACACCTGTGATTTCAATCCCCAGTACTACAAAAAAAAAATTAAGCCGAGTGTGGTGACGCATGCCTGTAATTCCAGTACTTGAGAGGCTGAGACAGGAAGATCACAGTTTCAAGGACAACCTCAGAAAGTAGTGAGATCCTGTTTCAAAATAAAAATAAAATAGGGCTGGGGGTATAGCTCAGAGGTAGAATGTCCCTGGGTGCAATACCCAGAACCCCAAAACAATTAAAATTAAAAAATAAAATTATAGCCGGGTGTGGTGGTGCACGCTTGTAATCCCAGCATTCAGGAGGCTGAGACCGGAGGATCTGGGTTTGCGGCCAGCCTCAGATACCTAGTGAGGCACTCTGCAACTTAGTGAGACCCTGTTTCAAAAAAGAAAGTACACCAGGCATGGTGGCATATGCTTGTAATCCCAGTACTTGGGAGGCTGAGACAGGAGGATCACAGGTTCTCAACCAGCCTCAGCTACTTAGTGAGACCCTTTGCAACTTAGTGAGACTCTGTTTCAAATAAAGAATAAAAAAATAGGACTGGGGGTGTAGGTCAGAGGTATAATGCCCCTGGGTTCCATCTCCAGTACCACCAAAAAAATAAATAAAATTGGGCTGAGGGAGTAGCTCAAAAGTAGGATGCCCCTGGGTTCCATCCCCACTACCAAAAAGTAAAAAACAAAACAACAACAAAAACTCCTTGAGGCCACTAGTCATCAAGGATAATGGCTTTCAAACTATTTTAAGACCTAGTACACAAATATATATATGTTCAGTATAATGAAACAAGAGTACTACCAAGTGCTTTACCCTCTGGTATGGTGCATTCTTTGGGGGGGGGGGCAGTGCTGGCTATTGAACCCAAGAGTAATCTGCCAGTGAGCTTACATTTGCAGCTCTTTTTATTTTTTATTATGAGACTGTCTTGCTAAGTTGCAGAGGCAGACCTGGAACCTTCGGTCCTTCTGTCTCAGCCTCCCAAGTGCTGGGATTATAGGTGTGTGCCACCCTATCCAGCTTGTCTAGTGCACTCTTTTTTTTTTTTTTTGCTGTACTGGGGATTGAACTCAGGGACATTCTACCCCTGAGCTACACCCCCAGCCCTATTTTTTATTCTTTATTTTGAAACCGAGTCTCACTAAGTTGCGGAGTGCCTCACTAGGTAGCTGAGGCTGGCCGAGAACCCGGATCCTCCGGTCTCAGCCTCCCAAATGCTGGGATTACAAGTGTGCGCCACCATGCCCGGCTTCTAGTGCACTCTTATATTTGATCTTTTTTTGAATGCTGAGACCTTGTTGCACTGATTTTTTTTTTTTTTTTTTTTTTTGGTAGTGTTGGGGATGGAACTCAGAGGCTTTCTACTTCAAACTTCACCCCCAGCCATATTTTATTTTTTATTTGGAAACAGGGTCTCACAAAGTTACAGAGAGCCTCATTAAATTGCTGGGGCTGGCTTCAAACCTGCAATACTCCTGTCTCAGCCTCCCAAATACTGGGCTTACAAGTGTGTGATGCCATGCCTGGATGCACCGACTTTCTGAGCTACTAATGGATTATGTCTTGCAGTGAAAAGCACTGCTCCAGGGGTGAAGAGTACTCACTGACTTTGGAGATGGGCAGGTTCTAATCACACCTTTCCTGTGTCCTTGTCAGAATGAATTTGCTTCTCTGACCTTGCCTTTCTTCACTGCAAAACAGTATTAATAGAATTTATTTAGCAATTGGTATAGGCCTGTTTTTGTGATCAACACACATCTACTGATGCTACTGTATTGCTGTCTACACAATAACCTTGGTCAAGTGCAATGGCTAAAGGGCTTGCTTAATTTCCTAGAACAAGTTAGGGTTGAAGAAAGGACTTGAACCCAAGCTGTGGGATATCAGAGCCTGTGCTAACTCACCTTATGCTGGAAAATGGAAAGTATTAGCCTTACTTCTGTGCCCTGTGGTGCTTCAGCAAACCACTTTATTATTGTTTGAGGTCCTCCGGTCTCTCAATGTCAACATCAGGAGTGATGGAGAAAATTCCCCCAAACCCCAAATAATCCTCTTCCTTCTAATCTCTTTTGTGAACTCCTGCCTGTAATTATAAATAGCTAAGATTAATAATAGGGAGTTGGGCAGTAACTTCTCATCTCAAATCTGCTCAAAGGCCTCTAGACTCAGAACAAAAAGGATTAAGGAGTATTTCATGGGGGATGAGGAGAACATCTCCTCTAAACCTCTTCTTGTCCCCAAAGAGCAGAGATCAGGCCCCAGAGTCCCATTTCAACCCTTCTCACACAAAACAGCTTCCCAGAGATGAGTGGACAAGCTGCATGGACCAGACACAGAGAACCTGTTAGCCCCAAACAGGAAGGCTTGCATTCCTCATCCTTCTGTGAGGTCTGAGGGTCAAACCTGGGAGTGGTAGAGGTGACCATTAGGGGAGAACCTTCCCATCCACATGGGCAAAAGAGAGATACAAAAAGAGAGCTGGGCACAGACTTTCACCTATAATCCCAGCAAACTAGGAGGCTGAGAAAGGAGGATGACAAGTTTGAGGCCAGCCTGGGCAACTTAGTGATACTCTGTCTCAAAACAAAAAATTAAAAAGGTCTGGGGTTGGAGGTTAATTTATGAATTTCTTCAGTAAAAAATACATATTAAAAAATAAATAAGTGCTCGCTTCGGCAGCACATATACTAAAATTGGAACGATACAGAGAAGATTAGCATGGCCCCTGCACAAGGATGACACGCAAATTCGTGAAGCGTTCCATATTTTTTTGTGTTTTCATTCTAAAGCATCAATAAAATGTTTCCTTTTAAAAAATAAACAAACAAATAAATAAATAGGGCTGGGGAAGCCAGGAGTGGTGGCCCACGCTTGTAATCCCAGTACTTGGGAGGCTGAGACTGGAGGAACTGGGTTTGTGGCCAGCCTCAGCTACTTAGTGAGGTCCTCTGCAACTTAGTGAGACCCTGTTTCAAAATAAAGAATGAAAAATGGGACTAGAGGTGTAGCTCGGAGGTAGAATGTCCCTGGATTCAATCGATCTCCACTACTGCAAAAAAACAAAAAAACAACAACAACAAAAAATAGGGCTGGGGAGCCGGGTGTGGTGGTGCACGCTTGTAATCCCAGTATTCGGGAGGCTGAGACCGGAGGATCCGGGTTCTCAGCCAGCCTCAGCTACCTAGTGAGGAACTCCGCAACTTAGTGAGACCCTGTTTCAAAATAAAGAATAAAAAATAGGGCTGGGGGTATAGCTCGGAGGTAGAATGCCCCTGAGTTCAATCCCCAGTACTGCAAAAAAAAAAAAAAAAAAAATAGGGCTGGGGGTATAGTTCAGAGGTAGAATGCTCCTGGGTTCAATCCCCAGAACTAAAATTAGAGACAGTCAGACAGATAGACAAGCAGGAGGAATGACAGTCCACCTAGCAGGGCATTTTCAGGGGAGCAAATCCATAGCATTAATCAGATTCTTGAATAACTCTGCAAGTGTTTCCAAGTTTTTACTTTTATTTAAAATATTTAATGCCAGGTGTGGTGGCACATGCTTGTAATTCCCAGTATTGAGAGGGCTGAGACAGGAGGATCACAGGTTCACGCCAGCCTCAGCAACTTAGTGAGACCCTGTTTCAAAATAAAGAAAATAGGACTGGAAGTTTAGCTCGGAGGTAGAATGTCCCTGGGTTCAATCTCCGGTACCATAAAATAAAATAAATATTTAAAAGAGGTCCCTATGTTAGAATCATTGAAATATCTTCACTTCTCCAACCAGAAGTTACTAAGCTTGCCCAGATGCGACTATGTTGGGAAGAACTTTGTAATGTTATATGTTTGGCAGAAGTACAGATAGGCTTTAGGGATTCTGTGAATATTGGTTCCAATTGCCTTGTTATAAAATAGGTTTCTAACTCCTTCAATTTTTATTTTTATTTATTTATTTTTATTTTTATTTTTTCGCAGTACTGGGGATTGAACCCAGGGTCATTCTACCTCCAAGCTATATCCCCAGCCCTATTTTTTAGTCTTTATTTTGAAACAGGGTATCACTAAGTTGCAGAGGGCCTCACTAAGTAGCTGAGGCTGGCCATGAACCTGTGATCCTCCTGTCTCAGCCTCCCAAGTACTGTGATTACAAGTGTGTGCCACCATGCTGGGCTCCCAGTCCTATTTTTTATTCTTTTTTTTTTTTTTTTTTTGAAACAGGG
>PVLC010041964.1:0-13157 GCA_004027655.1 Graphiurus murinus
GTACTGGGGATTGAACTCAGGGGCATTCTACCTCCGAGCTATACCCCCAGCCCTATTTTTTATTCTTTATTTTGAAACCGAGTCTCACTAAGTTGCGGAGTGCCTCACTAGGTAGCTGAGGCTGGCTGCGAACCCAGATCCTCCGGTCTCAGCCTCCCGAATGCTGGGATTACAAGCGTGCGCCACCACGCCCGGCTCCCAGTCCTATTTTTTTTTATTTGAAACAGGATCTTACTAAGTTGCCGAGAGCCTCATTAAGTAGCTGAGGCTGGCCGCAAACCTGTGATCCTCCGGTCTCAGCCTCCCAAGCGATGAGATTACAATAGTGCACCACCACGCCCAGCTTAATTTTTATTTTGAAACAGGGTCTCGCTAGGTTGATGAGAATCTCACTACTTGCTGAGGCTGTCTTTGAACCTGCTAGCCTCCTGTGTCAGCCTCCCAAGTACTGGGATTACAGGCGTGCACCACCATGCCGGGCTCACTTAAGGTCTTTGAGCTGGGTTCATTCAGGCTGTGAAGCAAGATAACCCCCAGAGAGGGGCTGTGAAGGTCATGATTTTTTTTTCTTTTTTTTTTACTCATGAATAATAGGCAGCAGCTAAGTAAGTAACCTGGTGCCTGCAGGGATCCCAGGGGTCTTCTCTAGCCCCAGAGAGTGTTGTCCATTTTAACTGCAAGCTGTGAGCTTCTGGAGAGGACCCAGGTTTGACTCTTACAATGCCAGGTACACAATGAATATTCAATTATTTCTTTCATTCACATGCTGCCTTATAAATTATTTTACCAAACCAAGTGTAGTGGCATAAGCCTCTAGTCCCAGTGCTTAGGAGGCTGAGACAGGAGGATTGCAGATTCAAGGACAGCCTTAGCAACATAGTGAGATTCTCAGCAACCTAAGGAGACCCTGTTTCCAAACAAAAAATTTTTTAAAAAGCGCTGGGGAGTTGGGCATGGTGGCACACACCTATAATCTCAATACTTGGGAGGCAGAAACAGGAAGATCACAGATTTGAAGCCGGCCTCTGCAATTTAGTGAGACTCTCAGCAACTTAGTGAGACTCTGTTTCCAAATAAAAAAATAAAATAGAGCTGGGGGTGTAGCGCAGAGGAAGAATGCCCCTGGGTTCAATCCCCAGTACTATAAAATAAACAAATAAAAAGCCCCTGGGTTCAATCCTGAGTACCACAAAAAAAAAAAAAAAAAGAAAAAGAAAAAGAAAAGAAAAAAGAAATGGCAAGCTGGGTGTGGCGGCACACACTTGAAATCCTAGAAAGCTGAGACAGGAGGAGCGCAGGTTCACAGCCAGCCTCAGCTACTTAGTGAGAGCCTGTTTCAAAATAAAGAATAAAAATTAGGGCTGGGGGTGTGGCTCGGAGGTAGAATACCCCTGGGTTCAATCCCTAGTACTGGGAAAAAAAAGAGAGAAAAAGAAATGGCAGAAGCCGATGTTCTAACCATTAAGCCACATTGCCTCCTCCCTCTCGCACTGTCACCAGCGCAGGTAGCTGTGAGGACATCTGTCGCAGCACCTATGCCTGCAAGACAAGGAGCCCTTTGAAAGCAGAGGAAGGAGAACATGTCCACACAGCAACCTGTGCTCAAAGGTTCCTGGTGCATTAGTCACACGGCCCCGAGTGGAGGCAACCCAAATGCCCATCAGCGTGACCACAAAATAAACCGGGGCTCACCCCGAGAGAGGCACGTTCCTCAGCCACGGGGGAATCAAACTGTGATACCTGCTCCGGCATCGACGAAGCTGGGAAGCACTGTCCTGCCTGAGAGAAGCCGGTCTAGGAAGACCACGTGTTACATGATTCCTTTTTTTTTTTTTTTGCTGTACTGGAAATTGAACCCAAGGGCATTCTATCTCCGAGCTACACCCCCAGCCCTATTGGCTCACAATTCCATTTATGTGAAAGACCAGAAAAGGAGAAGTCCTAGAGACAGAAGGTCGATTCGTGGCTGCTCAGGACCAGGAGGATCAAAGGGACTGTGGAGTAATGGGGTACTAAGATTCTTTTTAAAAAATATACTTGCGGGGCATGGTGGCACACGCTTGTAATCCCAGTACTTGGGAGGATGAGACAGGAGGATCCAGGATCACGGCCAGCCTCATATATATGCACATATATACATGTATATGCATATACATATATATATATACACACATATATATATAAATTTTTTTTTCAGTACTGGGGATTGAACCCAAGGGCATTCTACCTCCGAAATACACCCTCAGCCCTATTTTTTATTCTTTCTTTATTTATTTTTATGGTACTGGGGATTGAACCCAGGGGCATTCTACCTCTGAGCTATACCCCCAGCCCTAATTTTTATTCTTTATTTGGAAACAGGGTCTCACTAAGTTTTGGAGTGCCTCACTAGGTAGCTGACGCTGGCTGTAAACCTGTGATCATCCTGTCTCAGCCTCGCAAGTACTGGATTCCAGGTGTGTGCCACAATGCCTGGCTCTGAACTTATATTTTATTTTATTTTATTATTTATTTATTTGTTTATTTATTTATTTATTTGTTTATTTATTTATTTATTTATTTGTACTGGAGATTAGACCTAGAGGCATTTCACCTCTGAGCCACACCTCCACTCCTAGTTTTTTTATTTCTTTATTTTGAAACAGGGACTCACTAAGTTGCAGAGGACCTCACTAAGTAGCTGAAGTTGGCCACAAACCCGGATGCTCCTGTCTCAGCCTCCCAAGTACTAGGATTACAAGCATGTGCCACCATGCCTGGCTAAACTTTTTTTTTTTTTTTTTTTGGTACTGGGGATGGAACTCAGGGGCGTTCTACCTCTGAGCTATACCCCCAGCCCAATTTTTTTTTTTTCAGTACTGGGGGTTGAACTCAGGGGCATTCTACCTCCGAGCTATACCCCAGCCCTATTTTTTTTATTCTTTATTTTGAAACCGAGTCTCACTAAGTTGCAGAATGCCTCACTAGGTAGCTGAGGCTGGCCTCGAACCCGGATCCTCCGGTCTCAGCCTCCCGCATGCTGGGATTACAAGCCTGTACCACCACGCCCGGCTCCCAGCCCAATTTTTTATTCTTTATTTTGAAACCAGGTCTTGCTAGATTGTGGAGTGCCTCACTAGGTAGCTGAGGCTGGCCGCGAACCCAGATCCTCCGGTCTCAGCCTCCTAAATGCTGGGATTACAAGAGTGCGCCACCACGCCCGGCCTAAACTTATTTTATTATATTTATTTATTTTTATTTCTTGCAGTACTGGAGATTGAACCTAGGGGCATTCTACCTCTGAGCTACATCCCAGTCCTATTTTTTTATTCTTTTTTTTTTTTTTGTGGTACTAGGTATTGAACTCAGGGGCATTCTACCTCCGAGCTATACCCCCAGCCCTATTTTTTATTCTTTATTTTGAAACCGAGTCTCACTAAGTTGTGGAGTGCCTCACTAGGTAGCTGAGGCTGGCCTTGAACCCGGGTCCTCCGGTCTCAGCCTCCCGAATGCTGGGATTACAACGTGCACCACCACGCCCGGCTTATTTTTTATTCTTTATTTTGAAACAGGGTCTCACTAAGTTGTGGAGAGCCTCACTAAGTAGCTGAGGCTGGTCTCGAACCCGGATCCTCCAATCTCAGCTTCCCAAGTACTGGGATTCCAGGCATGAACCACCACACCCGACTCTGAACTTATATTTTAAATAGATGAATTGTACAGAATATGAATTGTATAACACTGAAGGTAGAGGAATGGAAGCAGAGGAAATATTCACCCAGAAATCTTCTAAGTTTAGTGAATATAATGGTACATGAAGGAATGGCTCTTTGCTTTGATGTTGACAAAAACCTGCCGTATTTCCAAAGCCTGAAATGAATTCCTTTGACACGTTCTCTCGAAGCTCCCAGGAGCCCATTAGTGTACTAATAAGAAACCTGAGCATTCCATAAATAATTCCTGAGGTTGCCAGCGACGCTCGGGAAGCAGAGGGACACGCACAGCTGACTTCTTCCGGGGACAAACGTGGGCAGGTGGAGTGAAGGGTGGCCAGGACGTTCTGTCTGGAAAAAGGCCCCTGGGGGACCCTTTGTGGCCTGTCTCCACTTAGCCAACTGGGATGGTTGATGTGGGCTCAGGAGACTGTCCTTCTGTTTCTGCCCCCTCACCTAGGAGGACAACGATAAGGAAAGGTTCGGACTCCGGCAGCTCCCAAGGTTCTGTGGAAGTAACTTCACCCTAGAGGACACAAAACACTTCAACAGACATCAATCGACTGCCAGGGAACGGCCGGCTGTAATCTTGGTACTTGGAAGGCTGAGACAGGAGGATCACAGGTTCGAGGCCAGCCTCAGCAACTCAGTAAGGCCCTCAGCAGTTTAGTGAGACCTCTTTCCAAATAAAAAATAAAATAGAGCCGGGCGTGGTGGTGCACGCTTGTCATCCCAGTGCTTGGGAGGCTGAGACCGGAGGATCCCGGTTCATGGCCAGTCTCAGCTACTTAGTGAGGCCCTCTGCAACTTAGTGAGACTCTGTTTCAAAATAAAGAATAGGAATTAGGGCCGGGCGTGGTGGCGCACGCTTGTAATCCCAGCACTTGGGAGGCTGAGACCGGAGGATCTGGGATCGTGGCCAGCCTCAGCTACCCAGTGAGGCACTCCGCAACTTAGTGGGACCCTGTTTCAAAATAAAGAATAAAAAAAAAAAAAAAAAAAAGGAAGCCGGGCGTGGTGGCGCACGCTTGTAATCCCAGCATTCGGGAGGCTGAGACCGGAGAATCCGGGTTCGCGGCCAGCCTCAGCTACCTAGTGAGGTACTCCGCAACTTAGTGAGACTCGGTTTCAAAAATAAAGAATAAAAAATAGGGCTGGGGGTGTAGCTCGGAGGTAGAATGCCCCTGGGTTCAATCCCCAGTACCGCAAAAAAAAAAAAAAAAAAAAAATTAGGGCCGGAGTGTAGCTCAGAGGTAGGATGCCCCGGGGTTCAATCCTCAGCGCACACACACACACAAAATCTAGAAAACCTGTTTTCCTGGGGAAGAAAACAGGTTTCCTTCCCCCAGGGTGACAGTAACAAGAGCACAAGAGGAAGCTCCCTTTAGGGAATGCCAGCTTGGGCTGCACCCCCTCACCACTGGGTGGCCTTCCCTCTCTGCCTCCAGCAAACCCCACAAAAGACAGTGGGATCTGGACTAGGGTGAAAGGAATAAGGTACCTGCCTTTGGCCCAAAATTTAGGAAAGTACTAAGAAGGTCAATAATCAAGATGAATGATACTTTAAAACTAAATATTGCCGGGCGTGGTGGCGCACACTTGTAATCCCAGCATTTGGGAGGCTGAGACTGGAGGATCCGGGTTCACAGCCAGCCTCAGCTACTTAGTGAGGCACTCTGCAACTTAGTGAGACCCTGTTTCAAAATAAAGAATAAAAAATAGGGCCGGGCGTGGTGGCGCACGCTTGTAATCCCAGCATTCGGGAGGCTGAGACTGGAGGATCCAGGTTCGAGGCCAGCCTCAGCTACCTACTGAGGCACTCTGAAACTTAGTGAGACTCGGTTTCAAAATAAAGTATAAAAAATAGGGCTTGGGGATATAGCTCGGAGGTAGAATGCCCCTGAGTTCAACCCCCAGTACCGCAAAAAAAAAAAAAAAAAATAGGGTTGGGGGTATAGGTCGGAAATGGAATGCCCCTGAGTTCAATCCCCAGTACTGCAAAAATAAATAAATAAATAAATAAATAAATAAATAAATAAATAAATAAATAAATAAAACTAAATATTTCTGGGCGTGGTGGTTCGTGCCTGTTATCCCAGTAGTTGGGAGGCTGAGACAGGAGGATTAGAGGTTGGAGGCCAGGCTCAGCCACCTAGCAAGACAGTTTCGAAATAAAAAATAAAATAGGACTGGGGGTGTAGTTCAGGAGTAAAATGCCCCTGGGCTCAATTCCCTAGTACCACAAAAAAAAAAAAAAAAAAAAAAATGCAAACAAAAACAAAAAATAAGCCAGAAGCCAGGCATAGTGGCCTAGGCCTGTAATCCTAGTACTTGGGAGGTTAAGACAGGAGGATCACCGCCTCAGCAATTTAGTGAGACTCTCAGCAACTAAACAAGACCCTGTTTCAACCAAAATAAATAAATAAATAAAACAGGTTGGGGAGTGTATCTTGGAGGTAGAATGCCTTTGGTTTCAATCCCCAGAATAAAATAAATAAATAAATAACCAGAAAGCAAGCTGGGCCTGGTGGTACATTCCTGTAATCACAGTACTTGGGAGTCTGAGAAAGGAGGATCACAGGTTCAAGGACAGCCTCAACGTTTTAGTGAGACCCTGTTTCAAAATAAAGAATTTTAAAAATAAGGCTAGGGGTGTAGCTCAGAAGTATAATGCCCCTGTATTCAGCCCTTAGTACCACAAAACAAAAAAACAGGTCTCCCTAGAATTGATGAAATCATCACTACTTGCTGAGGCTGTCCTTGAACCTGCGATCCTCCTGTCTCAGCCTCTCAAGAGTGCACCACCAGGCCTGGCTCAAAATTCTAAATAAAAGGATTGTTGGTTCTGAATTCTCCTTTTATCACAAGTTCCAATATGACTCTGTCCAACACTATTATTCATCCTGCCTTTATTTGAAATTTTGGTATTTTGGTCCTCAAAATGCAAAAAAAACGGATTTTTTTTGCATTAATTTGGGTGTTTAAATTTTTCATTAAAGTGCTGTTCTTTATCTAGATTCCTAAATTTTGTTGTGTTTCTTCCACGTCCCTCCATGCAGGGCTTCCGTGCCAGTTCTTTTGGCAGGCACCTGGGTACTGACTCACTGTCCCCAGACAATCTCTCCAGATCCTGTCACCTCGTTTGACAGAACTGATGTTTGCTTGGTGTCATAGTGCCATTGCCCTGGTCATCTGACCTGCAGAGATGTTTGCAATCTGCAGTGGATATCCATTTTGCTGACCCAGCAACACTCCATGTAGACTGAGCCTTCCCTGCAGAGGGGCCGGCGACTCAGCTCGGCCAATCAGAGCCTGGAAGCCCCTCCCTCTCGCCGTGATTGGTTCAGAGGTAGTCACGTGAGCCAGTTACAGCCAATGAGACTCAATTCTGGGGTTTTGGGCTGATCATAGGCAGAAAAGGCGAGGTTAGAAGGTAAATTAGCTTTGGGGGTGAGTTGGGATCGGAGTGAGGGAGACGGAGGCGACCTCTCCACCCCGGGGCCGCTGTGTGCAGCCTAGACTTCGCTCTCTCTGGCCAGGTTGGCCTCTGGACATGATGCCAGCACCTAGGCCCCAAACATCCTCATCCAATCAGTGCCTCTGAGGTGCCCTTCCAAGGGCAGCCCGAGAAGGCCCGAGGGTTATTGATAGCAGCCGCTAGGAGGAGACACTGAGCCCTGGGCAGGCCGGGGGATTACCACATCCCTACTTACGCCCCTGACCCTCGGCCACTCTGAGAAGCAGGTTCCATTGTCAACTCCAGGCTGAACCCCAGTCCATCCGCCCCTCGGGCTCAACGTGCATCCCACCGACTGGGAGCAAAGGCCTGGCTATAACCAGCACCGGGGCCTGCGTCCCACGCCGTCTTGCCTCTGAGACAATAGACTTTCTAGGAGGCAGGCAATTTTTTTCTTTTTTTTTTTTTTTACTTTTTTTCTTTTGGTACTGGGAATTCAATTCAGGGGCATTCTACTTCTGACCTACACCCCGAGCCCCATTTTATTTTATTTGTTGGCTTATTTATCTTATTTTTTGGTGCTGGAGATTGAACCTAGGGGCATTCTACCTTCAAGCTACACCCCCCCAGCCCAATTTTATTTCTTATTTGGAAACGGTTTCACTAGGTTGCTGAGAGCTTCACTAAGTTGCCGAGGCTGGCTTTGAACCTGTGATCCTCTTGTCTCAGCCTCTCAAGTATTGGGATTACAAGTGTGTGCCACCATACCCAGCTAATTTTTTTGTTTTGAAACAAGGTCTTGCAAGGTTGCTGAGAGTCTCACTACTTGCTGAGGCTGGTTTCTAACCTGCCATCCTCCTGTCTCAGCCTCTCAAATACTGGGATTACAAGTGTGCACCACCATGCCCAGCTGAGGCAGGCTATATCTTTGTGTGTGTATTTTGGGGGGGGGTACTAGGTACTGGGGATTGAACTCAGGGCATTCTACCTCCAAGCTACACCCCCAGGCCAGTTTGTTTGTTTTTGAAACAGGGTCCTACTAAGTTGCCAAGAGTCTCTCTTCATTGCTGAGGCTGGTCTTGAACCTGTGATCCTCATTTCAAAGCCTCCCAAGTATTGGGATTACGGGCATGCACCACCGCACCCAACTGAGGCAGGCCATTTCTAACAACATCTGAGACTGGACATTAGCAAACCCCCACCCCCACATCTTGAACAAAGGGCTTTCTGCCAGTTCAAGTGGTTGACCTTCAAAATCGGCAAGTGGACTGGTCATTAACTATGGCCATTTTTTTTCCATCTTTGTGTATTTATTCATTCAACACACACTTTTTTTTTTAATTGCAATCCTGAGGATCAAACCCAAGGCCAGCACTCTACCGCTGAGCTATGCCCCTAGTCTCAAGCAAACCCTTATTGAATGCTAGACATTGCCAGGTGGCACCGGAAGCACCGGGGATAGGACAGTAAACCACACTAGGGGACGGTCCCTGCCTGAGGAAGCTACGGTCCTGTTAGGGAGGCAAACATTAAACAATTGACTACATGGGCAATTATTTAATGACAAGTCGGATAAACATAGAGCAGGAAAGGTTGAGCCCCCGTGGCTATGTGCCAAGCCACTTGATTCATTGTGCAGGTATTTTTGGATTGATTCCTCGGTGGTAAGCACTGTGTTAAGTGCTGAGCGCTGATCAGACGGGGAACAAGACACAGCTGCACCCTCAAAGTGTTCTAGCAGGTAACAAATCCACCATCTCACCTGGCCAGGTTTCATTTCGTTTCCTTTCTTTGTGTGTGTGTGGTTACTGGGGATTGAACTCAAAGACATTCTACTTCCGAGCTATACTCCTTTTTATTTTGTTGTTTTGAAACAGGATCTCCCTAGGTTGCTGAGAGTCTTGCTGAATTGTGGAGGTTGGTCTCCCACCTGTGATCCTCCTGTCTCAGCCTCCCAAGTACTGGGATTACAGGCGTGCACCACCGTGCCTGGCCAGCTTTATTTCCTATTCTAGAAGAGGTCAACACTTCATTCCTTCGGCCAGACGTGGTAGACAGGAGGATCGCAGATTCCTGGCCAACCTCAGCAACTTAGTGAGGCCCTCCGCAATTTAGTGAGACACTATTTCAAAATAAAATAAGAAGTAGAATGCCCCTGGAGTCAATCTCCAACACCAAGAGAGAAGGAAAAGGAAAAGTAGATTTGTCACTTCTAAGCTTCTTACCTTGTAAGGCGAGGACTTGGAGACAGAGCAATAGAAAATTAACTGGCTAACGTCTGTGTACAAAAAGGTCACCCTTTTTGTGGAAATTAAAACACAGGAGAATTTTCTTATCATGCCAGTTGAAACTGGTCTTGCTGGGAAATTTGGTTGTTATCTCTCTAACCCTGATTCCTCTGGAAGACAGTGTACCTTTAGCTTGGTGATTCCATTTTATTTTATTTTATTTTTTGTGTGGTACTGGGTATGGAACCCAGGGGCATTCTACCTCTAAGCTACACCCACAGCCCTATTTTATTCTTTATTTTGAAACAGGGTCTCACTAAATTGTGGAGGGCTTCACAAGTTACTGAGGCTGGCCGTGAGCCTGCCATCCTTCTGTCTCAGCTTCCCAAGTACTGAGATTATAAGCATGCACCACCACACCCAGCTCCATTTTTATTTTAAATCTGGTCAGTTGGGGTCTAGTGTAGCCCTGTAATTTTTTTTTCCCCAGTACTGGGGATTGAACTCAGGGGCATTCTATCTCCGAGCTATACCACGAGCCCTATAGCCCTATTTTTTATTATTATTATTATTATTATTATTCTTTATTTTGAAACAGGGTCTCACTAAGTTGCGGAGGGCCTCACTAGGTAGCTGAGGCTGGCCTTGAACCCAGATCCTCTAATCTCAGCCTCCCAAATGCTGGGATTACAAGTATTCGCCACCACGCCTGACTTCTCCTATAATTTTTATTTGACAATATCTAGCTGTGGAGTTTTTGTATCACAGAGTGTATACAAATTGCTCTCAAAAGTTGTAGTTAAGCCGGGCGTGGTGGCGCACACTTGTAATCCCAGCATTTGGGAGGCTGAGACCAGAGGATCCTGGTTCGTGGCCAGCCTCAGCTACCTAGTGAGGCACTCCGCAACTTAGTGAGACCTGGTTTCAAAATAAAGAATAAAAAAATTGGAAGCCGGGCGTGGTGGCGCACGTTTGTAATCCCAGCATTCGGGAGGCTGAGACCGGAGGATCCGGGTTCGCGGCCAGCCTCAGCTACCTAGTGAGGCACTCCGCAACTTAGTGAGACCCGGTTTCGAAATAAAGAATAAAAAAAATAGGGCTGGGGGTGTAGCTCGGAGGTAGAATGCCCCTGAGTTCAATCCCCAGTACCGCAAAAAAAAAAAAAAAAAAAAAAAATTGGGCTGGGGGGTGTAGCTCGGAGGTAGAATGCCCTTGAGTTCAATCCCCAGTACTGCAAAAAAAAAAAAGTTGTAGTTATTTATATTCACACTAGCTGTGAGAGCTACACTTACCCTCTGTCCTTCTCAAAATTGGGTTTGTCAGATTTTTAAAATTTTGTCACTTGGCAGGATGCAGTGGCACACACCTGTAATCGCAAACGAGGATGAGACAAGAGGATTCCAGGTGCCGGGACAGCCTTAGCAACAAGTGAGACTCTCATCAACCTAGAGAGACCCTGTTTAAAAGTAAAAAAATAAAACTAGGTGCGGTGGTGCACGCCTGTGAACCCAGTACTTGAGAGGCCAAGACAGGAGGATTGCAGGTTCAAGGACAGCCTCAGCAAAGTAGTGAGACTCTCTCACCAACTTAGTGGGACCCTATCTCAAAATAAAAAATTAAAAAGACTGGGCATGTAGCTCAGAGGTTGAATGCCCCTGGGTTCAATCCCCAATACCACCACCAAAAAAAAAAAAAAAATTATCAGATGAATGAATGTGTGTGAAACAGCTTTTTTTTTTGGGGGGGTTACTGGTTACTGGGTATTGAACTCAGGGGCTATGTCCCCAGCCCTTTGTATTTTTTGGTTTTGAAACAGGATCTCACTAGGTTGCTGAGAGTCTCACTACGTTGCTGAGGCTAGTCTTGAACATGTGATGATTTATTTTATTTTACTTGGAAATAGGATTTTATTGAAATAAATCATGCCAGCCAGGTATGGTGGTACACGCTTGTCATCCCAGTACTTGGGAGGCTGAGATAGGAGGATCCGGGTTTGAGGCCAGCCTCAGCTACCTAGTGAGGCCCTCTGCAACTTAGTGAGACCCTGTTTCAAAGTAAAGAATAAAAAATAGGATTGGGGGTGTAGCTTGGAGGTAGAATGCTCCTGAGTTCAATCCCCAGTACCACAAAAAAAAAAGAAAGAAAGAAATCATGCCCAATTTTTTTGGTGGGTGGGGAAGGGAGTACAGGGAATTGTGGGAAATGTGAACCAGCGATAGAAACAGTGGAGAGTTGTTCCGCAAGGCAAATTTCTACTTTTTGCAGAAAGAGCGTGCCACCAACAAAAGTCCAGCAAGCCACACACCGAGCAGGAGGTCCCCTCAGTTTTTATCCCTGCCGCAGATTTCTGCCTCGCACTCCTGTTGGTGGAAGCATGATGTCACAGTCTTACTCGACGGGCTAATTCATCTGGAAGGGAATGTTGGCGAGAGGTTGACATTTGCAGTTTTCAGGAAATGGAAACCTACAAAGAAATAGGAACTTATACGAGGTTACAAAATGATGGTTTTACAAAATAGAGTTACTTTAAGGTAATCCTTTTTTTTGTAATTTTTTTCTGGTACTGGGAATTTAACCCAAGTGCATTCTACTTCCAAGATATACCCCCCCAGCCCATTTAATTAATTTATTTTTGTTTTGAAATGGGGTCTCACCGGGCGTGGTGGCTTACACTTGTAATTCCAGTACTTAGAAGGCTGAGACATGGAGGATCGCAGATTCACAGCCAGCCTCAGCTACCTAGTGAGGCCCTCCGAGGGCAACTTAGTGAGACCCTGTTTCAAAATAATGAATAAAAATTAGGGCTGGGGATGTAGCTCAGAGGTACAGTGTCCCTGGGTTCCATCCCCAATACCAGAAAAAAAAATGGGGTCTCCCTAGGTTGCTGAGAGTCTCACTACGTTGCTGAGGCTGTGCTGAACCTACGATTCTCCTGTCTCAGCCTCCCAAGTATTGGGATCACAGGCGTGTACCACCAGGCCCGGCTAAAGTACTTCTTTGATAGTAAAGATTTAATTACATTCTCACAGGATTGAACCTAGCTTCATGACGATACATATTTTGTGTGTGGTGGTGGAAGATGTTGGAAAATCAACTCGTTCTTTTGAAAACTGATGCATGAAAGGGAAACCAGCATGTATTCTGTCTGCCCTATGAGAACTGTGCCTCAGACAGCCAGACAGTACACGAGAGGAAGTTGCTTTCCACATAAGCATCCTAGCAAATAAAACGGAAAGGGAAGAAAGATAGAGTCCAATATCATTTTGTAACTCCTTATGAATTCATTGATCGAACTGATATGTCATAAAAGAAAAGCAATCAAACAAAATGGACCTCCTATGCTTCCGTGTAAATAGTGCTTTTGCAAACAGAGTGATTACCCCCCCACACACACACACACAAACCTTCCTACTAGAAGTGTGGCAAAGCCAGGGTGGTGGTGCACACCTGTAATCCCAGTACTTGGGAGGCTGAGATGGGAGGATTCGGGTTCCCGGTCAGCCTCAGCTACTTAGTGAGGCCCTCTGCAACTTAGTGAGACCCTGTTTCAAAATAAAGAATAAAAAATAGGAGCCGGGCGTGGTGGCGCATGCTTGTAATCTCAGCATTCGGGAGGCTGAGACCGGAGGATCCGGGTTCGCAGCCAGCCTCAGCTACCTAGTGAGGCACTCCGCAACTTAGTGAGACCCGGTTTCGAAATAAAGAATAAAAAAAATAGGGCTGGGGGTATAGCTCGGAGGTAGAATGCCCCTGAGTTCCAACCCCAGTACCGCAAAAAAA
>PVLC010041965.1:0-13150 GCA_004027655.1 Graphiurus murinus
GACAGTTTCATCTAGTGAGACTCTCATCAGTCTAGTCAGAACCTGTTTCCAAATAAAAATAAAAGAGGACTGGAGGTGCATCTTGGAGGTAGAATACCCCTGGGTTCAATCCCCAGTACCCCCACCCAACACGCACACACATACACATACACACACAAAAAAAATAGGGTCAGGCCCCTGGGGAAGGTGACTGGGACTCTAGGTCCTCCATGGGGGACTGAGGAACAGCCCAGAGCACAGATGTTCCCTTGGGAGGACTCGGTGGACCCTCAGGAGGCTGTGGGTACATCCCAGGGTGGAGCTTAGGCAGGGCTGGGAAGAGAGAAGCGTTGGGAAGGCCGGCGGGTCTGGGCTGCAGTGTTCAGGCAGCACACAAAGCTGGACCTCAGTCTGCTCCTCTCGCCCTCAGCCCTATGCTCACCTGCGCATAGGTGTGGCAGCTGGCCTTGCAGCCCCTCTTTTCTGAGGGCGGCAGCCGAGTGGGACCGCAGATGATATCAGCTTGACAGGTGGAGAACCTGAGGACGATGAGTGAGAGAAGGTGGGTGCAGGCTTCCCAGCCAGGCCTGCCCAACCCAGGCCCCTCCCTCAACCCAGGCCCGCCTCCTAGGACCTCCCCTGCAAGCCCCCTCCCTGCTGACCGCTGGACACACTCAGCCTGTGTGTGCCTGTATGTAATGTACAGTGTGTGCCACCACCGAGTGTGTGTGTGTGTGTTACAGAGGCGCTATGACTTACCTACATCCCTAGCCCTAGTTTTATTTATTTATTTATTTTGTGGTACTGGGGATTGAACTCAGGGGCATTCTACCTCCGAGCTATACCCCCAGCCCTATTTATTCTTTATTTTGAAACAGGGTCTCACTAAGTTGCAGAGTGCCTCACTAGGTAGCTGAGGCTGGCCGCGAACCCGGATCCTCTGGTCTCAGCCTCCCAAATGCTGGGATTACAAATGTCCACCACCATGCCTGGTTCCCTCGCCCTATTTTATTATTTATTTATTTATTTATTATGGTACTGGAGATTGAACCCAGGGGCATTCTACCTCCAAGCTACACCCCTAGCCCTATTTTATATTCTTTATTTTGAAACAGGGTCTGACGAAGTTGCGGAGTGCCTCACTAGGTAGCTGAGGCTGGCCGAGAACCCAGATCCTCCTGTCTCAGCCTCCCAAGTACTGGGATTACAAGCGTGCGCCACCA
Source organism: Graphiurus murinus (assembly GCA_004027655.1). Lineage (NCBI taxonomy): Eukaryota > Metazoa > Chordata > Mammalia > Rodentia > Gliridae > Graphiurus > Graphiurus murinus. Next base: position 1,203 of record PVLC010041965.1, read on the forward strand.
CGCCCAGCCCAGCTCTATTTTTTATTCGTTTTTGTTTGTTTGTTTGTTTGTTTGTTTGTTTGTTTGTTTTTGGTACTGGGGATTGAACCCAGGGGCATTCGACCTCTAAGCTACACCCCCAACTCTATTTTTATTTTTATTTTGAAACAGGGTGTCACTAGGTTGATGAGAATCTCACTACTTGCTGAGGCTGTCCTCACACCTGCGATCCTCCTTTCTCAGCCTCCCGAGTACTGGGATTACAAGCGTGGGTCCGGCTCTAATTTTTTTTTTTTGAAACAGGGGTCACTGAATTGCAGAGGGCCTCCCTAAATTGTTGAGGCTGGCTGCAAACCTGCAATCCTCCTGTCTCACCCTCCCAAGTACTGGGATTACAAGCTTGCACCACCACGCTCAGCTGAGACCCTGTTTTAAAATCAAAACAACAAAAAAAGGGTTGGGGTGTAGCTTGGAAGTAGAACACCCTGAGTTTAATCCCAATTACTCCCCGCCCCCCATTAAAGCCAGGGAGGCCTCAGGCTCCCGCTAGCTATCCTGCCTTTAAACACTAGGTCTCATCCTTAGACCTTGGCCCTGCAGACAGACCACGCCCCTTCGTGCTGAAGACCCCACCCTCCCTGCCCACGTGGGTCATAGGCCACGCCCCTCGCGTCCCACCTCTCCTACCAGGTCTGGCAGAGCTCGGCGCAGAGCGGCTGTGCCTGGCGTACCCCCAACAGCAGCAGGCGGAAGCGACTGCGGAGGGCACGCTGGAGATGTCCCAGGAAGGATTCGCATCTGGACATCGGGGAGACAGGACGGGATGGGTCAGCATCCACGCGGCAGGTGGGCAGTTCGGGGCAAAGTTCACGAGAAAACGCCAGGGGGTGCTGTACTCACGCGGGGCTCGGCGTCCCGCAGCGCTCCAGAAAGAGCCCAGGGCCTGAGGTCTCTGGTGTGTTCATCTCTGAGGGACAACAAGGTTCTGGCAATCGAAACGCTTGTGAGTCAGGGTCTTGGATCATCAGGTAAGGTTGAGGAACAGAGGCCTGAAGGTCTCCTAAACGAAGAAGCCTACAATGACATCACTCCTCCAAAACAGAAGTTAAGATACTTCTCTTGGGATCCAGATGGAGCTTCAAGTAATAATAATCATAAATCACTCTTAATAAGTAGTATTTGTGCCGGGCGTGGTGCGCACGCTTGTAATCCCAGCATTCGGGAGGCTGAGACCAGAGGATCCGGGTTCGAGGCCAGCCTCAGCTACCTAGTGAGGTACTCCGCAACTTAGTGAGACTCAGTTTCAAAATAAAGAATAAAAAATAGGGCTGGGGGTGTAGCTCGGAGGTAGAATGCCCCTGAGTTCAATCCCCAGTACCGCAAAACAAAACAAAAAAAAGTAGTATTTGTCATGTGCCTGGAAATGGTATAAATGCTCATATGCTTAATCTTCACAACACGTCTGTAAGTCTCTTATTTCTCCCCTCTTTGTAGTGGCATACACGAGGCCCAGAGAGGTTAAGTGACTTGCCCAGAGTCACACAGCTATAAAAATGGCAAGATTTGGGATTTGAACCTAGGCATTCTGACACCCAGAGTTTGTGCTCCTACTCAGCCTTCTTCAGCACCAGCCCCAGCTGCCAATTCTTGTGGCCACCCTAAGCTGCCCTTCTCATGAGGGCTGAGGGCTGGCATTCTGACATTGCCCTGGTAAAGTGGGGGTCCTGGGTGTTGGGGATTAGGCAGTGCCTGGGGTGCTTACCTGCCAGGTGAAGCTGGCCTGTGCCCAGGTTGGCTGCCAGTGCACGGTGTCCCCGGGACCTAGTTTGGAGTGAGCGGCTCCCTTCACAGGCCCTCAGTGCCATCCACGCCAGGGTCAGCCTCAGGGTCCAGGCCAGGCCACTGGGTTGAAAGTGGCCCCTGTCAGCCATGTCCACCTGAGATAAGAGCCAGCTGGGGTAGAAGGGTGATGTTTGGCTACCCATTTCGGGGAGCTCACCTGGGTGCCACCCTGGGACGCACACCCAGGAGGCACAGAGAGCAGAGATGGTTTGGCAGTTAACGTGGATGCGGAGCAGTGGCCAGAGACTTCCAAACACCAGAGGATGGGTGGTAGTCAGAGCCTAGCTCTGACCCAGAAGCCCCTCCCATCAGGCCTATGTCCCTTCTGTCGCTTTGAGACCCGGTGTCCCCCCCCCCTTAAACCATATATCCAGAAAATCGCCCACCTGTTGGCCCTCAACCACACACACCCTTTCCTCTGGCTCAAAAGGACCACCCTAGCCCTTCCAGCCTCGCTCTCCTGTCCAGGAATTCCTCCCTCTCTTCTGTTCAGCCTCCTCTCTTCCTCTCACGGTCACCTTCTCTTGACTCACAATCGGCTTAGGGCTGCCATGCAGAGCTGGGCCTTGGACTCTGAGCTTGGCTGTGGCAGGGCGGGGGATCTGCCTCTGGGGTCCTGAATCTCCAGGGCAGGAGAAGCTCAGGGAACATGGAGACAAGTCTAGTCCCTTCCTGCCTCCCTGCCTCCTGCGCCTCACCTGTTAGCTGGACAGGGGTCTCCAGCTGCTGAGATGCCTCAGGCTCAGCTCCAGAAAATAGTGGCGGCCAAAGGGGCGTGGATCGGATCAGGGGCGGGACTTCCCACGGCCCTGCCCCCTCTCCCGGTGAGTGGAGGGGGCTGGTGTGTACCTATGCCCATGTGCCTGTCCTTACACCGATTTTGTGACTTAAGCTCTGGATCTATATGTTTGGGGGAGAGAGGAGACACACAGGGACCAAATACGCATGGTCTAAACAAACATACACTTTTCCGTACTGGGGACTGAACCCAGGGACCCTCTCCCACTCAGCTGCTCGCCCAGTCGCCGTCCTCCTCGTCCTCCCCCTCCCTCTCTCCTCCTCCTCTTTCTCCTCCTCCGTGTGTGTGTGTGTGTGTGTGTGTGTGTGTGTGTGTGTGTGTTACTGGGAATTGAAACTCTGAGCTAAATCACCAGCCTATTATACTTTTTTATTTTGGAAACAGAATCTCGCTAAATTGCTGAGGCTGGCTTCAAACCGCAATCCCCATAATCCTCCTGTCTCAGGCTCCCAAGTACTGGGATTACAGGCAGCTCTCTCTCTCTCTCTCTCTTTTTTTTTTTTTTTGTACTGGGTTGCACCCAGAGGCATTTTACCTCCAAGCTACACCACCAGCCCCCTTTTTTTTTTCTTTGCGGTACTGGGGATGGAACCCAGGGGCATTCTACCTCCGAGCTACACCTGAGAACCCGGATCCTCCAGTCTCAGCCTCTCAAATGCTGGGATTACAAGCCTGCACCACCACACCTGGCTATTCTTTATTTTGAAATAGGGTCTCACTAAGTTGCAGAGGGCCTCACTCAGTAGCTGAGGCTGGTGGTGAACCCAGATCCTCCTGTCTCAGCCTCCCGAGTACTGGGATTACAAGCGTGAGCCACCACGCCCGGCTCCAGCCCTTTTTATTCTTTGTTTTGTCTCAGGGTCTCACTTGCTGAGAGTCTTCTCTATGTTGCTGAGGCTGTCCTCAAACCTGCAATCCTCCTGTCTCAGCCTCCCAAGTATTAGGGCTACAAGTATGCAGTACTACACTTGGCTTCCTTCTAGTGTGTGTGTGTGTGTGTGTGTGTGTGTGTATGTGTGTGTGTGTGTGTGACTGAAGATTGAACCCAGAGGCATTCTACCTCCAAGATAACACCCCCAGCCCTATTTTTTATTCTTTATTTTGAAACAGGGTCTTACTATTTGCAGAGGGCCTCCCTAAGTAGCTGAGGCTGGCTATGAACCTTCGATCTTCCTGTCTCAGCCTCCCAAGTACTAGGATTACAAGAGTGCACCAAGCCGGGCGTGGTGGCGCACGCTTGTAATCCCAGCATTCGGGAGGCTGAGACTGGAGGATCCGGGTTCGCGGCCAGCCTCAGCTACCTAGTGAGGCACTCAGCAACTTAGTGAGACTCGGTTTCAAAATAAAGAATAAAAAATAGGGCTGGAGGTATAGCTCGGAGGTAGAATGCCCCTGAGTTCAATCCCCAGTACTGCAAAAAAACAAAAAAACAAGAGTGCACCACCACGCCCGGCTTTTCCTTCTTATTTTCTGAGACAGGCTTTTGCTAAGTTACTGCTGGCTGGCCTCCCATCTACTATCCTCCTGCCTCAGCCTCTCAGGTTGCTGGGATTACATGTTTACACCACTGCACCTGCCTGTGTGTCTCTTGTTTGTGTATATGTGTGTGTTTGTTGTGTGTGTGTGGGGTATGTATATGTGTATCTTTTGGCTGAGTGGTCGGAGGTAGTGGTGATGGTGGTGTGTGTGTGTGTGTGTGTGTGTGTGTGTGTGTGTACAGAATCTGCATAAGGAGGACTGTATGTGTTCCAAGTCAAGCATGTGCAGTTAAGGATACGAGTCATAATAAATGTAGGTGGGAGGATGTAAGATCTGGGTGGGTGTTCTTGGAAAGCGTTGTGGGTAAGTCAGTGGAGAAAGGTTGTTGACATGAACGAACAAGAGAATGTTATACTGTGCTGAACAGGGCAGGTGTCTATATCTGAAAGGTGGGGTGGGTTGTGTATATTTCTGTGTCCTCCTGAAGCTTCTGTAAATCGGTACTCCTGTGAACATTGTATCAATTCATCCATCCATTCATTCAACGTTCATTCATTAATTTGTTGTACTGGGGATTGAACCCAGGGGCATTCTATCTCTGAGCTACACTCCCTCCCCAGCTCTAGTGTGTGTGTGTGTGTGTGTGTGTGTGTGTGTGTGTGTGTGTGTGTGTGTTTTGCAGGGCATTGAACCCAGTGGGGTTCTACGTCTGAACTACCCTCCCAGCCATATTTTATTTTTTATTTGGAAACAGGATCTCACTAAGTTGATGCCAGCCTCACTGAGTTGCTGAGGTTGGCTTCAAACATGTGATCTTCCTGTCTCAGCCTTCCAAGTACTGGGGTTACAGGCATATGCCACCACATTCGGCTCTATTTTACTTTTTATCTTGAAACAGGGTTCCATTAGTTGCTGAGGCTGGTCTCAAATCTTCAATCCTCTGGTCTCAGCTTCTCAAGTCCTGGGATTACAGGTGTACACCACCACATCAAGCTTAGAGTATATTTTTGCATGTCTGTATTTGCAGAATATGTGCATGTGTGTCTGTGTGGAAAAGAGTCTGTTTACTGAGTGTATTTCTGTGTGTGTGTGGTCTAGAGATGGAACCCAGGCATGCTCCCAGCCCTATTTTATTCTATCATTATTATTATTATTATTATTATTACTACTACTACTACTACTACTACTACTACTACTACTGGTGCTGGGGTTTGAACCCAGAGGCTTTCTACCTCTGAGCTACATCCCCAGCCCTGTTTTATTTTTTATTTTGAAACAAGGTCTCACTAAATTTCAGATGGCTTCATTAAGTTGCTGAGGCTGGCTGTGAACCTGTGATCCTCCTGGCGCAGGAGGATCCTAAGTACTGGGATTACAAACGTGCACCACCATGACTGGCTTATTCTTTTATTTTAAAACAGGGTCTCAGTACGTTGCTGAGGCTGGCCTTGAGCCTGCAATTTTCCTGTCTCAGCCTCCCAAGTACTGGGACTATACATGTGCCCCACCATGCCCTGCTTGAGTGTATGTTTGTATGGTTGAATTTCTCTGTGTGTGTGTGTGTGTGTGTGTGTGTGTGTGTGTGTGTGTTTGCAGTACTGGGAATTGAACCTGGGGCATTCTACCTTCGAGCTACCCCCCCAGACCTATTTTTTATTCTTTTTTTTTTGTGTGTGTGTGTGGTACCAAGGATTTAACCCAGGGGCATTCTACCTCCAAGCTATACCCTCAGCCCTATTTTTTATTCTTTATTTTAAAACAGGATCTCACTAAGTTGTGGAGGTAGCTGAGGCTGGCCTTGAACCTGTGATCCTCCTGACTCAGCCTCCCAAGTACTGGAATTACAACATGCACCACCACGCCCGGCATATGTGTTTTCATGATCAAGGACTACCACTACAAATCTGTTTCCTTCCCATCTCAGGGCAAGCAAGGATTGTTTGTGTGTGTGTCTGTTATTGGGAGGATTGAACCCAGGAGCATTCTACCTTCAAGCAACACCCCCAGAATTTTTTTTTTGGCAGTACTGGGGATTGAACCCAGGGGTATTCTACCTCCAAGTGACAACCCAGTTCTAAGTAACTGAGATTGGCCGCGAACCCAGATCCTCTGTTCTCAGCCTCCCAAGTACTGGGATTATAAGCGTGTGCCACCACGCCCAGCTTACCAGAATTTTTATTTTTTTTGTTTTGAAACAGGGTCTTGTTAGGTTTCTGAGGGTCTCACTACATTGCTGAGGCTGTCCTCCAATCTTCAATCCTCCTGTTTCAGCCTCCCAAGTACTGGGATTACAGGTGTGCACCACCTTGCCTGGTGCAAGCCAGAGTTTTTGTCTATCTCTTTCACTGCTCTATTCCCAGATCCAAGAACATTATCCTACACACAGTTGGTGATCAATGCTCAAGTATAGAGTAAAGGAATAAATCAGTAAACACTGCCAATCTCTCTGCGGCCATCCCATGTCAGGCTGGAGGCTTCAGCAACCAAGATCTATAGGACCCAGCCTTCCTCCGGTCCCTTTTGAGATGGACCAGGGTGTTTCTGAACCAGATCTACCAATCTTTTGGCTGTTCTTCCAGCCAGACCCTCCACACCCCTCCGCTGACATCAGTCCTCTACTCTGCGCTCAGATTTCAGCACCGCGGACAGGAGCGCGAGAGGTCAGCACCACGGAGAGCTCCACGGCCGCTGACCTGCGTGGAGTCCAGACCGTGGACAGAGACAAATCCAGGCAACATTCTCAAGCAGGAGGCAACACACACATGCTGACAAACAGAGACGAAGAGACAAAGATAGGATAAACACAGCCAAGAGCTCACAGACGAGGGTCAAGCTCCCTCCTGGGAACACGGTACCCAGACCTCGCTATCGCCCCGGTGTCCGGCAGGGGTCGCTCTAGGCCGATGACCGCGCCCTCCAGGACCCTTGGGCCAGCTACAGGTTTCAACGCTGGGAAGGAAGCCCTTCCCCACTCTGTCCCCAATGCCAAAACTTGGAGTGGAGAGGGTTCATACATGCTCCCCTCCAATTCTGGGAAGCATGGTGAGTTTGGCCTTAGCTGCGTGAACACTAGGGGTGGGGTGAAAATCGCTTCCTCTACCACCCTCCCTATCTGCCAGCTAATCTCTCTTATAAATATAGCTCGGCCTAGCCTGGCTCTTTAATCCTGACTATAAGGGAGGGGTCGCCAGAGAAGCTGCAAGGTCTCTGAGAATTCTGCTTGGGAGAGGCAGGGGATGTGAACATAAATATCTTTCTGAAGGGGGCATCTCCCTGAGGACCAGTCTTCTCAGACAAAGTCACTTTGTAAGAATGTGTCTCTTAAAGCGGGGTATGGTGGTACACGCTTGTAATCCCAGCATTTGGGAGGCTGAGACCGGAGGATCTGGGCTCAAGGCCAGCCTCAGCTAACTAGTGAGGCACTCCACAACTTAGTGAGACCCTGTTTCAAAATAAAGAATAAAAAATAAGGCTGGGGGTATAGCTCGGAGGTAGAATGCCCCTCAGTTTAATCCCCAGTACCGGAAAAAAAAAAAAAAAAAAAAAAAAAAAAAAGCAGTGTCTCTTAGCCGGGTGTGGTGGCACAGCCTGTAATCCCAGTACTTGGGAGACTGAGATGGGGTATGGCAGGTTCGAGGCCAGTCTCAGCAATTTAGCATACCCCTGTTTCAAAACAAAAAAATAAAAAGAGCTAAGGGTATAGTTTGGGGGTTAAATGCTCCTGGATTCAATCCTTACTATAAAAATAAAAAAAAAAAGAAAAGTGTGTCTTGGGATGTGAGGGTGTGGTGGATAGGGATGGTTTCCCACGGAAAATGTGGCTTTTAGGTGTCTCTCACTGGGAATATCCTCCCCAGGGTTCCCATATGATGTCACCCATGATATCTTTCTCTGAGGAAATGGCTCTTCCAGAAAGGGAGAGGTTTGGTATGACATCTCTTACCATCACCATCATCTCTGACACCACCCCTCTTAGGAATAATTGTCAGGGTGGGGGGCAGTTGTTGACTGGAGAGGGCATTCGTGCAGAAACGATCTCCTCGTGGGAATGTGTCTTCCGAAGCATCTGGGGGGGGGGTGTCCGCATAGGGAATATATCCTAGGGAGAATCCTCTCTTGGGGTGTTCCTTGGGTTGGGGGGTCTGACCGTGACAATGTCTCCTGCCCGGGGTGTCTCTTCACAGGGGTCCCTGGATAGCATGGCTCCCACAGAGACATCCGGAGGCTCCACCCTCCGCCCCCTCCTCCCCCAGCGCGGGCAGCGGTGGCCGAGGCCAGGCTCAGGCGCCCAGACGCAGTGACGGCGCCGGGCCCGCCCCGCTTCGCTCCGCCCCCGCCCCGGCCCCCCCGCCGCCGCCGCCGCCGCCGCCGTGGTCCCCACGGCTTCTCACTCCCTCCCTTCTCCCTCCTCCCGCTGCCGCCGCCTCCCTCCTCCCTCCCCGGGGCCAAAGCTGTCGCCGCCGCCGCCGCCGCCGCCATGGACGACTCGGGCCTGATCCGCCGCCGGAGGCTGCAGGTACGCCGCAACCCCGACCAGGATGCAGGGGAAGGGGTCGGCGCCCTGGGGCGGGGCCGGGCAGCAGGCGCGAGAACTTGCGCCAGGGCCGGCCGGGGCGCCCCCTTTCCCACGGCCCGGGGATGCTGCGGGTGGAGAACGCGCTGGCCGCGGGTCCCGCCGCCCTGGGGACCCCGCCCCTCCGGCGCCGCCCGGAGGTCCAGGAAGCTGATGCAGGGTGATGCCCAGTGCTCCCCCTCGAGGATAGTCGGAGGGGCGCCCGGCCCGCTGGAGGGGGAGGGGCTGGGGCCGAAGTCTTCGCCCTGGAGCCGCGCCAGTCTGGGGGTGAGGGGCGCGGAGCAAAGTTGTCGCTCCAGGGCTCACGCCCCTCGGGGCCACCAGCGCTGCAGTCGCCGTAAACATGCTTGTGCGGCAGCCTCGCCCCTCGCCACCCAGAGGCTCTGCCAAGGCGTGGGACCCCTGCGCTCTCCACGCACCGGTGTGGCCTCCAGGATTCTTCCTACTGCCCTAATTGGACGGGCACCTAGACCGCGTCCCCACTCTTCATCCACTTCCCTCCACTACAACCCCCACACCCGCCCGGGATTCTTAAGTCCAGCCCAGCTTGTGGGTGGGCGGGAGCGATTTTTAGCTCCTTGCAGCCTTAGAAGATACTGGTCGCCACGCTGCGCAGGCGCGGGAGGCTGGGTCCACTGCCCGGAGTGGGACACTGAGGATTCTTGTGGAGTGAAGGGAAGGCGGGGACACTCCTCACCCGGTCAGTGGGTAGGGATTCTGAAGCAGAGAAGGGGTCTCTGCTTGCGCCCTGGACATCCGTTTCTGAGGGTTAATACAGAGGTTCCGGGTGACTGTGGCGCCTAGACTGAGGTTAGAAGGGAAAATCATCAGGGGTTTGCCCCAAAGCCTGCCTAGAGTCTGGCCCTTCTGCGCCTCCTTGGAGACCAGCCCACGCCTGCTACTCTCTAGATAAAACCAAATGTGGGCCCAGACTCAAGCTACATCCCTCGCCTGGAGCTTGGAAAAAGAAAGCAAGCCCTCACCTGGGGTCGTGTCCATCTCTCTAGATTCCCCTTAATCCACCATTCCCAAGGTCAGGTACCAAAGGGAGCTGATCGGTCAGTGCAGCAAGAATAAAACGAAGATCAGACTGCAGGAAGGACTTCCCAGGGATCTGGGCGATGCTGGAGCCAGACATTTGCTTTCCACGGGTTGGAAAGCTAATTTGCTTTCAGACAGAGTCTAAATGGCCTGATCTTGGAGCCGAGGCCTCTCAGAAGACTTCCGCGGATTCCCTCCCCTTCGCAGGGCTGCGTTAGAATAGGTTCTGAGCGAAGAGAGGGTGTTGCGGCAGAGATGGGGGGAGCCCTGCAGAGCCGGCCAGGCAGAGTCCGCGCCGTCGGGTCTCCCGGAACGCGGTGGAAAGGGGCGGGGTCCGCACGGGGCGTGTTCCCGCCCTCCGAGCCGGCGCGGGTTCCCATTCGCTTAGCCACGCGCGGGACTTCTGTCTCTCGCGCAAGACCTCGCCCCCACCTTTTACCTTCGCAGCCCACCAACCCCACCCGACCGCGCGCACCAGACTTTTCGACCCCTTCCTAGCTCTGCCCCACCTCTTCCCTTCTGGCAGAGTTAACCATTTCGGTGCTGGGTAGACTCACACCCTTCAGGAACTATCCAGCCATCGCTAAGCACCAGAGGGTCCCCTGCGTGCAGTTGGGAATCAGATACTAAGAGCTTCCCGAGTTCAGATGTCTCATTCGCAGCGTCGTCCATTCATTATTCCCGGCAGAGCAGCTCTGCAGTTGGGGGTGGAAGTGGCCTCTGTCTACACTGATGCCAACAGCTCCAGTTCGCCACTTTTTTCGGCTCTGGGGCGCTAGCGGATGAGGCTGGGTGCGAGGATTTCTTCAGGTGGTACTTAAAGATACCCCAGCCGTGGGTTTACTTTGCGAGGTTGAGTCACCCTAGTCTGGAGTCACGGGATCCGTGTCCAGAAAATCCAGATCTTGGTTTCTCCTGGGCCATTGCGGGACGCCCAGCCTAGTCTGCCGGTCCAAGCTGAGACTCATTCACGCGGATCCTGCAAAGGCAGAGGCAAAACCCGGTCTGGATTTCTGGCCGCACGTGGCTCCGGAGGAGGGCAAGCCGCCCTTTGAACACAAGGCTGTCCTTTGTACTTGGGAGTGGAAAGACCCTTTCGTCCAATTCTCTGTCATGCAGCATGGCTACCCATAACGCCTATTCGTGTGTGTGTGTGTGTGTGTGTGTGTGTGTGTGTGTGTGTGTGTGTGTGTGTTTTACTGGGGATCTAATCCAGGGACTTACTACCCACTTAGCTACACTCCCAGCCCTTTTTATTTTTATTTTGAAACAAGGTTTTGCTAGGTTGCTGTGAGTCTCACTGCGTTTCTGAGGCTGTCCTCAAACCTGCAATCCTCCTGTCTCAGACTCCCAAGTACTGAGATTACAGGTGTGCACCACCATGCCCTGCTCCATAACTCCTATTCTTACGATTTGGTATTCATTGAGCATATATGTACTAAGCAGCATGCTTAAGCACAGGCACCTGTATCATCTCACATAATCCCCCAGGGCACAATTGGAAGGTCATTTGCCAAGGACATTAAGACAAAACTGAGATTGTGTGTGTGTGTGTGTGTGTGTGTGTGTGTGTGTGTGTGTACTGGAGATTGAACCCAGGGGCATGCTACCTCTGAGCTACACCCCAGCCCTTGCTATTTTTATTTTGAACCAAGTTGCTGAGAGTCTCATTGAGTTTCTGAGGTTGTCTTCAAACCTGCTGTCCTTTTGTCTCAGCCTCCCAAGTACTGGGATTATAGGCATGTACCACCCATGCCTGGAAAACAGATTTTGAACCCAGATTTTATGCCTTCAGAGAGCCTAGAACGGATCTAAAACATCACTTTCCTCTGGTTAGAGTCCTCTCAAAAGATCTCTTGAATATTTTTTTTACTATTTATTTATTTATGGTACTATTTATTTATTTATTGAACTCAGGGGCATTCTACCTTTGAGCTATAGCCCCAGTCCTATTTTTTATTCTTTATTTTGAAACAGGGTCTCACTAAGTTGCAGAGGGCCTCACTGAGTAGCTGATGCTGACCATGAACCCAGATCCTCTGGTCTCAGCCTCCCAAGTACTGGGATTACAAGTGTGCACCACCACGCCCGGACCAGCTGAATATTTTATTCATTTATTTATTTACGGTGCTTGGGATAAAACCCAGGGCGTCCTGCAAAGGCACACGCTCTACTGCTGAGACACATTCCCTGAAGCTCTCATTCAATCCCTCCACATGCACCCCACCCAACCCA
>PVLC010041967.1:0-13166 GCA_004027655.1 Graphiurus murinus
TCCTTGGAACAGATCCAAAGGAAGAAATCAGTCTGTCAGAGAGACATCTGCACCCACCGCATGTTTACAGCAGCACAATTCACAATTGCCGGAAAATGGAAGCCACCAAAGGGTCCATCGACAGATGGAGAAAGAAAATAGGGTACATACACACAATGGAATACTATATGGCCGTAAAAAGAATAAAATCTTGTCATGTGTGACAATGGGTCTGGAACTGGGGATCATTAAATGAAATATGGCAGGCACAGAAGGACAAATGTCTCTCACTGATATTGATCGCACTCCTACATGGAATCTGCAGAAGCTGATCTTCTAGAAGTTAGGAGTCGAATGGTAGTGACTACAGGCTGGGAGAGGAGGAGGGGAGGGGGAATGTTGGTCAGTGTGTGCCAAGTCACAGTTAAACAGGAGCCAGAAGTCCCGGTGTGCTATTGCACAAGAGCTGACGACAGACAAGAGTAAGGTACTGTGTACTTCACAAGCTACAAGAGGAGATTTTGAGTGTTTTCACCATAAATGACAAGTGTTTGAGGCAATAGATACGTTTACCCTGATTTAAGCCAAAGAATCGCATGGCACCCCCCAAATATGTACAATTTTATGTTTATGTATCTATTAAAGAATAAACTAAATTTTAAAAATCCAGCCACACGGATGCTGTCTCATCTGTGAGAATGCAGGAGCACGTGCTAGTGTTTCTGCCCAGGTAAGGAAGCCACAGTCCCGTCGCTGTGCTGAGTCCTCCCTGTGCCCAGCACCGTGCTCCATACAACATGGCAGGTAGCAAGTGCTTAAGACACTGTTCCAACAGGACTGCCCTTGGATTAAAACCTGGCACAGTGGGGGAGCCACAATCTCCCCCTAAACAGAGAGCGGAGTAAGCCACCCCATGTCAGCACGCCTTGTTCCCCTCCTCCCAAGACTAGGGAAAGGAGGGGTCAGCCATCTTGTCCCCGCGTGAAGCCAGCCAGCAGCGTGCCGCAGGCTGTGGCCAGGGAGTCAGTCGTCGTCTAGTTGACTGCATTCTAGTACCCCGGCTCATGCGAGCGTCCCTCCCGACACGCTGCAACTCTGACCCAGAGCTCTAGACCCAGACCACTGCGAGTGGGTGCAGAGGAATTTGTCCATGTTGGGACTGGTGTATCTGTCTGTCCTGTATACCCAGGCCATTTTTCCTGTCCAATGGCAGCCTTCAGTTCATGTCTGGGAGTGGGTAAGATATGGGCTGCTCTTTGTCCTCTCTGAGCTTATAAAACAACCTCAAGTTACTCTGAGCAAGGCGATCTCCGCATTGATAGCAAAGATAGAAGCAAGAAATTGCATGTATATGTCAATATCCAGACTGGAAGACATTCCAAAACCCCAGATCCTGCCTCAGACGTCGTCTCTGGGAGCTGGTTCCTGTTCATAACTGTATCCATTGGGGCTCTCCAAGAGGAAGCAAGGAGTGCTAGATTGACAGATTGACAGGTAGATAGACAACCAAATAGACAGATAAACATGAGATAGATAATAGATTAGATAGATGAGAGATAGTTAGGTATAGAGATAGATACATATAGAGATAGATGAGATAGCTAGCTAGATGGATGGATGGATGGATAGATAGATAGATAGATAGATAGATGATAGAGATAGAGACAGATGACAGATTTTGAGGAATTAGTGCATGTGATTGGGGATCGGCACGTCTAAACGTCATAGAAGCAGCCTCTCGGGCTGGATGCCCAGGCAGGGGCTGACCCCACAGTCTTGAAGCAGAATGCCTTCTTCTTGAGAGACATCAGTTTTTACTCTTCAGGGACACAACTAACTGGATGATGCCTCCCTGGTTGTGGAGGGCAAACTTCACCTCACGTTGGCCCGTTGTAGGCACCAAGCACGTCTACAAAATACCCCTAGAGCGACACCTGACTCGGTCGGGCTGGAGGACCTGGGCACTGGAGCCCAGGCAAGGTGGCAGGTGACATGACTGTCACGGTGGTTTACAACCTGTAGAAGAAGGAAGGGAGGAAGATTTTCATAACAAAGACCTAGAACCATTCTACAAGAAGCAAAATTCAGTTCACACATTCTATGCTATTTGCTAAGGGCAGTGAGGCCTGCGTGCTGGGAGAATTGAAGGAGAAAACCCGTCCGGGAAGGTTCTCCTTGCATCTCACATGGTCTTCTCTCTTCTGGAGGAAACTCCATGCTTCAGAGGAAAGACTGGAAGGAAGCAGCTTAGAATCAGCGTAACGACATAGCTGAAGAATAGAAGTTCAAAACTCGGCAGTGTCTGCAGCCCTGAGAGACTCCATCAACACCTGTTGGATCCACGGACAGACAGAACTACCTTGAGGCCTTCCCTTTAGAGCGGGATGCCTGGCCCTGGAGCCTTCCTGGAGTCTGTTACCTCTACGAGCCTGAACTCTGTCCAGTCTTGCTAATGCCATCCCTTCAAACGCTGCCCATCGGCTCCCTGCCCGAGGTGCTGGTTCACACCCCAGGATCTAGGAAGCTCCGTGCAGCACAGGGAGAAGCCAGGTGATCTATTGTCCCAGCCGGGACAGAGCCGGGGATGCAAAGAAGTTGCAAAATTAACACTTGGTTCAGGGACAAAAGACCGCAACTGAACTCTCAGGGGACCCCAGAGTGTGTGGCGGGGCTCAGTGTGGTCGGATAAGAGCCCTATCTGGTCACTCTCGATTGCTGACAAGCCTGCCTAGTGGCTTCTTCAGGACAGACATCTGTCCTTGGTCCCATCAGCTGTGCTGGGGTGCACAGAGCTAGGTGAAAGGCAGCAGCCCAAGATGAGGGTAGGCCCGGCGAGACCCAGGGCCCTAGCTGGCGTTGGCTCAGTAGCCCGGGGCCACCAGGAAGCAGGTGTTGAGCTAGCTAGCTGGCAGAGAGCTTGGGGAGGCCGTGCAGCCTCCAGTCTACAAAACTCCTCCGAGTTTGGGAAAGAGGACCAAGACAGGGAAGGCAATGTTCCCTAGGAACTCCAGGAGAAAGGGCCACCACCATGAAGATCGTGCTTCCGGGCCATGCGGGAATCTCCCTCCTAGCCTGGCACAGTGGTGCTCGCTTGTAATCCCAGGACTTGGGAGGTTGAGACTGGAGGATCCGGGTTCGCAGCCAGCCTCAGCTACTTAGTGAGGCTCTCTGCAACTTACTGAGACCCTGTTTCAAAATAAAGAATAAAAAATAGGCTGGGGGTATAGCTCAGAGGTAGAAAGCCCCTGGGTTCCATCCCCAGTGGCAGAAACAAAACAAAACCTCTCCTGTCCCCACAGTGGGTTGGCAGAGGCTTGGGTCTTCAGCGCTGTGGACCCCACTTTGCTGGCCCCCGTCTTGGCCAGCTCTGTCCCCACACACAGGCAGGGTGGTGTGTCCCTCCCTGTTCTGAGCAGCTCTGGTCCTGGGCCTGACACGTACATCTGGACCCGCTAACAACACATTACAACACAGCCCAGTGACGAAATCATCGTGTATGACCTTGTTTATTTGCGAAAATCTGTGCCGAATTCCAAATGGCAGAGGTGACCATCACCTCTGGGACGAAACCCGTGTATGGGTTGGGGCCGTCTGGAGGGGGGGCACCCATCCGACCCACGGAGAAAGCAACCTGTGGTCGTTCCGTCTCTGCTCCTTGCACAGAGGTGGGAATTGGTGTTACAAATAAGATAGGAACCAGACTTATTCCGTTTCATACTTTGGAGGGGAAAAAACATTTATTTCTTTTTGGGAAACAACCATTCAAATGTGCAATTGTAAGTGGTATTCAGTGATTATTTCTCTGGGGGTGGGGGGGGGAGAGAAAAAATAAAGACCAATTGAATAAGGCCGGAGTTCACAAGAAAAGCAGATTGTAAAGATTTTAAGCTGATGAACTCTGACCGGAGCCCTCTGATAAGACGGCTTGCTGATGGAACATCATGTCACCTGCTTATTTTTAGCCTAGGAACCGGAACACTCCCAGCGTCACATGGTCCAAGTGTGGCACAGGTGGCCAGAAATTAGGGCAGGTTTTGTTTTTCTCTCCTGGGGAGCAAAGTGCGAGGTTTATTGGAAAAAAAAAAAAAAAAGAAGAACTCCTCCGATTCGGCAGCAATTTCCGTTTCCCCCAAGTCTAACATTTTGTTTTTATTGTACATGCAGATAGCCACACAGGCCTTTTTAAGTTTAAGGCAATGTGCAAATCCTTCACAAACATATTTAAACAATGAACTTTAAGAACACACACTTCACCGTCCTTTATGTTTAAAAGTCCCTTTGTAGCCGGGCATGGTGGTGCAAGCCTGTAACCCCAGTACTTGGGAGGCAGAGACAGGAGGATCGCAGGTTTGAGGCCAGCTTCAGCAACTTAGCAAGACTCTCAGCAACCTAGCGAGACCCTGTTTCAGAAATTAAATTAAATGACATTTTAAAAATGGGCCAAGGGTGTAGCTCAGAGGTAGAATGCCTCAGGCTTCACTCTCCAATATCAAAAATTAATAAAAAGAAATAAAAATGAAAAGTCCCTTCATTTTCCACTGCCATTATAACAAACGACCACAAATTTGGCAGTTTATTTAAAGACATATTAAACTTATTAGGTCACAGGGCTGAAGGTCAGGAACTCAAAGTGAGTCCCAAGTGACCGGAGTCAAGGTGACATCGGCTGGTCCCGTCTGGAAGCCCTGGGGAGGGTCCAGTCCACAGAACTGGGTTGTGTTTTCAGAAACATCTTCACCCAGGAGGCGTTTGACACATAGCTCTCTGCGTTTGGAAACCATGGCGCCCCCTGACAGCCAGCCCACAGTCCAGCGCCATGGAGCAGGTGGCCTTTTAGTTACTAAATCATCACCCCATTTAGCTAGGCTGCAGTTTTGTGAAAATTTCCATTGTTGTGCTGGGCCACCCGTTTTATTGACATCTACTTGGATTTGCGACAAATAGGTTTGTATAGCCTGATGTAAGAGGTCATGCTAGCCGCAGTTGTTCCCTTGACATTGAAAAAAATAGCCGGGCGTGGTGGCGCAGGCTTGTAATCCCAGCATTCGGGAGGCTGAGAGCAGAGGATCCGGGTTCGGGGTCAGTCTCAGCTACCTAGTGAGGCACTCTACAACTTAGTGAGACTCGGTTTCAAAATAAAGAATTAAAAAAAAAAAAATAGGGCTGGGGGTGTAGCTCGGAGGTAGAATGCACCTAAGTTCAATTCCCAGTACCGCAAAAAAAAAAGAAAAAAATAAGACTATCCCGTCAACTGAGATGGAGTCCTACTTTTTCTGTGGCCTCTCCCACAACTGACAGGCTCTTTCATCAAACCTCTCGTTATCACGTTCATTTCAGCACATTGAATAATCAGAAAGAATGGTCGTTTCATTCTGACATCTTTTAACATTCACTTCTCTCTGGCGCGTGGAATGTGTGCTTATTTTTTGCTTCTTGGGCATCACGCTTGGCTGTCTCTACCTCTGATCCTCCAGGCCCTGCTTCCCCGTGCATCCCTGTTTAGTATCACTGGATAGTCTCTGTCATATCTGTCATGGCTCTGGCGGACGGTGCGTACAGGTGGGGAGCCCTGAGCATCGGTGCGTGTGAAAGATGGGCTTCCATTTTGCCCTAATGCTTTGTTAGAGATTGACAGCACAAAGGATTCTGGGTTTGCCAGAGCCCATTTGGGCTGTGATAACAAAACTCCACAGACAAGGGGGCTTATCACCAACAGAGGTGTGCTTCTTACAGTCCTGGAGTCTGGAAGTCTGGGGTCAGGGCGTGGCAGGTTGGGGACAGGTGAGGGCCGCTTCCTGTCTCACTGTATCCTCACGGGGCAGAAGGAACAGGAGTCTCTGCTGGAGTCTCCTGTATGGGACACCGATCCCAAGCATTAGATGAGCCACTGCCTCCTAGACCCCACTTCCTAGTCCATCACCACGGGGATCCAGAGGTCCACATCTGGGACCCAGACTTTCAACGTGGGGGAAATGGTTCCCACTTCGGGCTGATGTGCTCCCTGCTGATCCTGCCAGGAAAGTCTTCTCCAGAGGCAGTTGCTACTCCCTTCTTTCTCTGCTCTGTGCTTAGGAGCACTGGGATTCTGAGGGAGGCTCTGCCCAGACCCCCATCCCCACACCGCTGCCTCCCACCCTGGCCGCGTTCTACCTCTGCCTTACTTGCTCCAGGTCCCTCTCTCAGCTTTAACACCAGCCGACACTCGGTGGGCTTTCCTGCCCCTCCGTCTGGCTTGCTCTTGGTCTCCTCTTGCTACAAGAGCACGAAGACAGGGACTGTGGCCAGCACGGAGCTTGGTGTACCGGAAACAGTAAGTGAAGATGCATGGGCGGACCAGGTAAGCGAGCAGCCGGGGAAGAAAGGGAGGCCCCGTTTCCCACCATCTTTTTTCCTTTAGATAACCTGGTGTTTCTTTATGTTCCATTTGCTCTGTCAATGTTGATGTTGAGGGTTATCCCTTCATCTCTACTTTTCTAAAAAGACCCGTTATGTTTCCAAGAATGGTTCTTTATCCCTGAATTACTCTGCGTGGCTATGCCAGTCTGCAAATGCAAACATTTTCCGACTCAGGGGCATTTCCCTCTTTTTTCCTTCCTATACCATCAGCTTCCCTCTCTTCCTAGAAACCCCGGGTCCATTTCCTGTATCTCGACCATCTCTTTTCTTTTCCCTTCTTTTATTTAATGAGTTGAAATCTCTCAGCATCGTTTCTGAGTCACACCTGGCTCACTGATGCAATCCAGTCTATCATTTAGCCTGCCCAGAGGTTTTTTGGGGTTTTTTTGTTTTTGTTGTTGTTGTTGTTGTTTTAATTTCAGTATATTCAATAAAAACCCTCTTTGCTCTCGGAGGACTTTTCTTCCAAAGCAACTCACTCATGTTTGGGGAGGAATTCTCCTCTCATTCCTCACTAAACACTACGTGGAAAGTGTTGATCCTCTTCTGTTCCATGTGTGATCCCTGCGCCCAGCGCCAGCTGCTCTGATCCATGGGTTCCTGGCTCTTTCTTGAGGTCTTGCAACTGCCTGGTGGTCCTGGCCGGCCCTCCCTGTTCTGGACGAAGGCTGTGTCTCTCTGGGGAGCAGGCCTGCCCATCTCCCAAGCTGGCCTGGATTTGTGTTTTTACAATCTCCCCTGTGGCTGTCTGGTGTCCCCCAGAGACCACAGGCAAGCATCTGAAAGGCCCGTTGGGTGGAACTGCCATGAAGGCACGAGGGCTCCACCGTGGCCACCCGAAGATGAAGGCCACTCTGGGGCACGTGGCTGGTGCGTGCACTGCTGTCCTGGAAGTTGTTGCCTTCCATTTAGCGCTCAGACCTCCCTCTCTTCCCCTCTGTCCAGGGACCTGGGGTCAGGCAAGCTGCCTTCCGCGTCTCAGCCCCCAGGCTGCCTTCTCCTTATTAGTAGTGGAGATGGAACCCAGGTGTGTTCTACCTCTGAGCTCTAACCCCCAGGCCTTTTTATTTTTTATTTATTTATTTTTTTGAAACGGGGTCTCGATAAGTTGCTGAAGCTGGCCTTGAACCTGAGATCCTCCTGTCTCAGCCTCCCAAGTACTGGGGTTAGAGGGTATAGGCTGCCATCTTAGAGAGCTTTCCCTGAGGACAGGCGATGAGGAGGCCACGGCTGGGCTGGACTAAGTAATCAGTGTGCCGTATCTAATCATACCTATTATTTGCACATTCCATTCACAAACTGACATTCCCCCCCAAGCTCTCCGGGGGGCTCCGCTCTCCCCCATGGTGCTGACTGTTTCCTGCCTCTCCTCCCCCTCTGACCCCAAGGGTTCCTTCTCTGGTGGACATTCCTCAAAGTTTTTTTTGCCTACTCAAGATCTTTTATCTTACTCCCTAGCTCAGTTATGGGTTGATCCTTCTTCACATTTGTCTTCTATTAATGCCTTTGGGTTGATAAGGAGAAAAGAATTACATCTAATTCTTCCGCTATTAAACATCTATTAGCAGAATAAATCAGCCCAGAAAGCTAATGTGTGGTCTTTGTAGTTCACCCCTCAACAACTCAGCCGTGAGAGGCTCCAAAACAGCACGAACATCACAAAAATCTGACCCATTTGAAGTTTTCTGTTGATCCACTTGGTACCTTTTTCAGAGCCACGTGAAGATCCCAGAGCCCGGGGCATCGTTCTCCACGCAGACCAGTGGCGGGTGCTGGGGGCTTAGTGATTGGTGATGATCAATTACTCACGCCACACAATTATAACTAATAACAGGTGAACAATTACTGTTTTTGTTTCAAAAGGAAGAAAGCAGAATTTGTTTTGACTTTATTTGCAAATAACAATATTGACCAAGAAGAAACCACAACAATTGCTACAGAAATGTGTGAAGACAGGCATGCAAACCCGCCACCCAAGGGAGGCGAAACCGTTCAAGCAGGGAAATCAGCAAGCTGGTTTGAGGGCGGAAACCAGCCAGGCGGAGATGGTGTCAGCGCTGAATGGGTCCCATCAGTGCTCTTTAAAAAGTGGAACACTAGAACACGTATACTGTCGGTGGGAATAGAGGGTAGTCCAGCCAGAATGGAAATCAATGTGGAGGTTGCTCAAGGAAATGGAACCATTATGTCAAAAGGATACCTCCATATCCACATCTATTTCAGCCTTCTTCACAATAACCAAGCCATGGACCAACCAAGAGGTCCAGTGATAGATGAATGGATAAAAAAAACCTAACATATATACACCATGGAATATTATTCAGTCATTAAAAATGATGAAGCCCCAGTACTTGGGAGGCTGAGACAGGAGGATCGCAGGTTCATGCCCAGTCTCAGGTACTTAGTGAGTCCCTCTGCAACTTAGTGAGATCTTGCTTCAAAATAAAGAATGGAAAATAGGGTTGTTGTTGTAGCTTGGACGTATAGTGCCCTTGGGCTCAATCCCCAGTACTACAACAACAACAAAAGATGAAGACCTGTCCTTTGCAGCCACCTGGATGGAACTGGAGGACATTATAGTAAGTGAAATAAGCCAGGCACAGGAAAACAGATGCTGTATGTTCTTGTTTATGTTTGAAATTTCTTTTGTTGTTTTGTTCTTTGGTACTAGGGATTGGATCCAAGAGCATTCTATCTCCAAGCTGCAATCATAGCCCAGTTATATTTTTTGTTTTGAGACAGGGTCTGACTAAGTTGCTGAGGGGCTTGCTAAGTTGTTTAGAGTCTCACTAATTTACTGAAGCTGGCCTTAAACCTGCAATCCTCCTGGCTCAGCTCCCTGAGTACCAGGATTACAGGCTAGCACCACCAGGCCAGGCTTTAAGTTCATGTGTTTTTGACAGGTAGAACATGTCCACAAGATTCCAAATAATTCCATTCCTTCCCTGGCTCTGAGCCTTCCTGCACTCCAACACTGCTAATGACCAACTTTATTTCACCCTGTAAAAATAACTGGTGGTCTTCTTTGTGGCCTAATTTGTTCATAGATCTTATTTATTTCTGTCAATTAAGCTACAAGATTTTAAGGTGCAATAAGTCCTTTAGATTTGGTTAAAAGTCACCAACTGGCTCAGCTTGGGTGCTGTCAGGGCTCCCCTGTTCCCCAGGAGCTGCTCCAGCTTAGGACCAGGTGTTAGAAGCCTCAGGCAGGCTAATTAGAGATTGAAGCAGCAATAAAGAGTTTATCATCAAAGAAAAACTCAGGACCAGATGACTTCCCAGGTGAATTTAATAAAACCTTTGTAGAAGAACTAATCCCAATACTCCTCAATCTATTCCATGAGATAGAAAGAAATGGGACTCTCCCAAATACTTCTATGAAGCCAACATCACATTAATACCAAAACCAAATAAGAACAGCTCAAAAAAAGAAAACTTCTACAGGCCTATGTTATTGATGAACTTAGATGCAAACCTGCTAAACAAAATACTAGCAATGCACATTCAAAACTACATCAAGAAAATGATACACCATGACCAAATCGGGGGTTCATCCCAGGAAAGCAAGGCTGGTTCAACATAAGAAAAACAATCCATGTACTTCACCACATAAACAGAACCAAAGACAAAAATCACATGATGAATTCAATAGATGCTGAAAAAGCATTCCACAAAGTCCAACATCCATTCAATGCTAAAAGCACTGCAGAGAATAGGAATAGAAGGAACATACTTCAACATCATAAAGGCAATATACAATAGGCTCACAGCCAACGTTATGTTAAATGGGGAAAAACTGCAAGAGTTCCTCCTAAAAACAGGAACAAGACAAGGATGTCCACTATCACCACACCTTTTCAATATAGTAATTGAGACTCTAGCCAGAGCAATAAGGCAAGAGAAGGAAATCAAAGGAGTACAAATAGGAAAAGAAGAACTAAAACTATCTCTATTTGACAATGACATTATTATACTTAGAAGACCCAACAAATTCAACTAAAAGGCTTATGGAACTGATCAACAAATTCAGCCAAGTGTCTGGATACAAAATCAATCTTAAAAAAAATCAGAAGCTTTCCTGTATGCCAACCATAAATCCACTGAAAAAGAAATCTGGAAAACAATTCCACTCACAAATCAGACATCCGCATCCTTCTTCATGTTCCTTTTAGATTTGTGACCCCACAAACAGCTCCCTTTTCCTTCTTCTCTTGGACTCAGATGAAACACAATGGACTGGGAAGGTCCCTCAATGGACCCGGAGAAGCCACAGTGTGCAGAGAAAACAGGCGTGTGCACCTGTATCACCACATCCACCTTCCTCAACCAGTAGGTACAGAAACAGTAGGAAGACTGGAAGGCGATGGTTTTGATCATCTTTAAAAGCCTCCTTTCCTTCTGAGAGCTTGTAATAATGTCATGGTAGAATTTCGATCCAGAAAGTTTAGGATCCTAGCAGGCTACGACAGATTGCCTCTAAGTGGGACATTAGGAAAGGTTGCTTTGTTTCCTTGACCTCCCCTGTGGCAGTCGATGGCTACAGATGCCCAGACCTCAGATCTGTACTCTTACAACTTAAAAAGGGAAACACACACCAGAATGGCCACAGCGTTGACCTGCCTGGCACGCAGAGGACAGCCAAAGGCGGGCTCCTCACAGCCTACTGCTGGAGGAGTCTCCACTTCCTTCTTTATTTTCCTAGCCATGGTCAGTGGCTAAGTCCATTTTATGACAATACTTGATAGTTGAAGTGTCCTAAAGAAGGCTTTCTTCCTTGAATTTCTTGTGTAATGAGGGCATAGATCCAATTTTTAGAAACCCGTCCCTTTGGGTTTTGGCGAAACAAATAATACATGTAGTAGAAAAAATAATGTAAAACATAGGGGTAAGGAAAAGAGATAATAAAAAGTCAAGATTCCCCTAACTAGAGACAATCATTCTTAACCTTCCACATGTCGCCTTCTGTACTCTGCGTGTGTGTGTGGGTTTGTGCATGCATGTACATCCACACACACGAGAAGTAGTCCCTGCACATGCCACCCCATGATGCTCAGACTTCACTTACTACCAGACGTCCTGCTGAGGGAGTTGGGGGCCCAGCACGGGGAGGGGTTCCTTGCAGAACTCAGCCTCCTCCAACACCACCACCTCTCTCTCTACTTCTCTGAAATGAGCCAGGACTGCCCTAAAATCTCCCTCCCCCTGGGGTCCAGGTGAGAGTCAGTCAGGGAGAGCTGCAGGAAAGAGGGGAAGGGACGCCTTGCCCCCTGGATGCCATTGCAAGCAGAAGACAGCCCTGGGCTCTGCACCCCCCTGCGTGGTGTAATGGGTCTGTTCCCTTTTCAATGTGCCATGGGTCTGCAGAAACGGGCCGGCAGAGCAGTGTTGGGGACAGAGATAGAAACAGCAAAGTAGATAAGTAGTGGAGACCTCCGTGCAGTAAGGGGCTCTGGGCTAGTGCTGAGCCAAGCTGTGTACACGGGCTGTGAGCCTCCTTCTCCTAACGCGCATAAGGTGTGCTCCGGCCTCCTAGGTAGAAGGAAGGCGCCTGGACACAGTCAGCGGAGGCCAATCAGCAGAGGCCAATCAGCGGCGGCCAATCAGCGGGGGCCAATCAGCAGAGGCCAATCAGCGGAGGCCAATCAGCGGAGGCCAATCAGCGGAGGCCAATCAGTGGAGGCCAATCGGCAGAGGCCAGTCAGCGGAGGCCAATCAGAGGGGGCCAATCAGCCAGGCTCTCGGGCTCAGCGGGGAGAAAATATCCATGGAGCTTCAGGTGCAATGGCATGTAGGATAGGCAGGCATCAGAAGGGACAGAAAGAGAAGAGCTCAGGCCTGAGACTGATGTTTGCTGCAGAGAGAGAGAGAGAGAGAGAAACACATCCACAGCAGCCCAGAAGCGACAGGAGCTCGGGACCAGGCGCAAAGGGTGCAGGCAGAAAACTCTGCAGTGCTGCCAGGGTCCACACTGCCCGGCGCCTCTGAGGCCTCTGTCATGCTGGAAGGACCATGTTCCCTGTTCCTAAAGATGCCCCTGCAGTCGCCGCCTGCGCCCCGCATCGCCTCCTCTCCTGTGGCTCCGCCCTCACTTGAGTCTTCCACCTGCAGCACTAGCTTGTCACGATGCCAGGGGCCTCCGCTGTGCCCCAGCTCTGCGTGACATTTCTGCTAATTCCTTTCCAAAGACCCTGCAGCCGCCATGGGAAACGAGGGGTTAATCTGTCTTCCCCGAGGTGGAGAAGGATTTCGGCAGCCTTCACAGCCAGGACCCTGGGGGAGCTATTCGGAGGACGCCCAGGAGCAAACTCTCTCCGCAATTTTCACTCGCAGCAGAAAGGACTCCGCTGGGAACACACACATCCTCTTCAGAGAAGTAATGGGAAAGCTGGTCTTGGCAGCGGTGAAGGGCCACAGATGGAGTCCCTCCTGCCAGGGTCCCCAAGCAGGCCACACGAAGCACGTGGACCCTGAGTGCCGGAGGCTGCCCGACCCAGGGCCTGTCTGCCCATCGCCTCTGCTCCTGCCCGTCCGTCTCTGCATTCTGCTCTGCCTCAGTTTCCCTGGGTCCTCCCCCTCCTTTCCTTTCTGTGCAGCCGCCTTGCATAGACCGAAGTATGGTTTATTAATTCTTAGCTTGATTTTTGTTCCCTGTGCTTAATTTTAAATGTATGGTGACTAGACCACTTAATTTGCCTTTTTAAGAAAGGAAACAGAAGGAAGTGGCTTGTTATTAAAAGACAGTAATTGATGGTCCCTGCAGCGCGCTCCGTGGAAAGCAGCCTCCCTGGCCT
>PVLC010041968.1:0-13153 GCA_004027655.1 Graphiurus murinus
AATCCCCAGTAATGCAAAAAAAAAAAAAAAAAAATAGGGCTTCAGGTGTAGCTCAGAGGTAGAATGCCCCTGAGTTCATTTCCCTAGTACTGCAAAAAACAAATAAATAAATAAATAAATAAATAAATAAATAAATAAATATAGGGCTGGGGGGTGTAGCTCAGAGGTAGAATGCACCTAGGTTCAATCCCCAGTGCAAATAAATAAATAAATAAGCAAGCTGGGCGTCGTGGCGCACGCTTGTAATCCCAGCATTCGGGAGGCTGAGACTGGAGGATCAGGGTTCTTGGCCAGCCTCAGCTACCTAGTGAGGCACTCTGCAACTTAGTGAGACCCTGTTTCAAAATAAAGAATAAAAAATAGGACTGGAGATGTAGCTCGGAGATAGAATGCCCCTGAGTTCAATCCCCAGTACCGGAAAAAAATAAAATAAAAAATAAAAATTAGGGCTAGGGATGCAGCTGGGAGGTAGAATGCCCCCGGGTTCCATCCCCAGTACCACAATAAATAAGTAAATAAAGTCTATTGAACAAGATGAAGAGAAAAGTTCACTAAGTGCTATATGTGATGTCCCTATCACTCTGAACTTCATTATGATGCGAGGTTACAATGCACCAATAAAAGTATTTTTAGCCGGGCGTGGTGGCGCACACTTGTAATCCCAGCATTCGGGAGGCTGAGACCGGAGGATCCGGGTTTGAGGCCAGCCTCAGCTACCTCGTGAGGCACTCCACAACTTAGTGAGACCCGGTTTCAAAATAAAGAATAAAAAATAGGGCTGGGGGTATAGCTCGGAGGTAGAACACCCCTGAGTTCAATCCCTAGTACCGCAAAAAACAAAAAAAAAAAACAAAGTATTTTTTAAAAAATATGAGGTTACAGTCGGGTGTGGTGGTGCACACTTGTAATCCCAGTACTTGAGAGGCTGAGACTAGAGGATCCCAGTTCCCAGCCAGCCTCAGCTACTTAGTGAGGTCCTCCATGACTTAGTGAGACCCTGTTTCAAAAATAAAGAATAAAAAATAGGTCGGTTGTGGTGGTACTCGATTGTAATCCCAGTACTTGGGAGGCTAAGACAGGAGTATCACAGATTCAAGGATAGCTTCAGCAAGCAGTGAGACTCTTCAACCTACCGACACCCTGTTTCCAAATAAGAAAATCAGGCTAGGGGTGTAACTCAAAGGTAAAATGCCTATGGGTTCAACCCCCAGTGCCACACACACACACAAAAAATAGAGCTGAGTGTGGTGGTGCACATTTGAAATCCCAGCATTTGGGAGGCTGAGACCGGAGGATCCGGGTTCGCGGCCAACCTCAGCTACCTAGTGAGAAACTCCGCAACTTAGTGAGACCCTGTTTCAAATAAAAAATAAAATAAAATCAGGCTGCGATGTAGCTCAGAGGTAGAATGCCCTTGGATTCAATCCCTAGCACCAAAAAAATTAATAACTTTAATAAAAATCTGTGCTGGGCCGTGGTGGCGGACGCTTATAATCCCAGTATTTGGGAGGCTGAGACTGGAGGATCCGGGTTCTTGGCCAGCCTCAGCTACCTAGTGAGGCACTCTGCAACTTAGTGAGACCCGGTTTCAAAATAAAGAAGAAAAAATAGGACTGAGGGTATAGCTCGGAGGTAGAATGCCCCTGAGTTCAATCCCCAGTACTGCAAAAAAATTAAAAAATAAAAATAAAAATCTGTGCCTGAGTCTCGAATTTTTGTGTATGTGTGTGTGGTGCTGAGGATTTAACCCAGGGATGTTCTCCCTCCCAGCCACACCCCTAGCCCCTTTATATTTTTTGTTTTGAAACAGGGTCTCACTGGGTTGCTGAGGGTCTTGCTAAATTGCTAAGACTGGTTTTAAACTTCCAATCCTCCTGCCTCAGCCTCCCAAACCTTGGGATTGCAGGCATGTATCACTATGCTTGGTGAGCCTTGAGATATTTATGTATTTACCTATTTATTTTTGTGTACTGGGGATTGAACCCTAGAGGCATTTACCTCTGAGCTACACCCCCAGCCTATTTTATATTTATTTTGAAACAGCTGGGCATGGTGGTTAACGCTTGTAATCCCAGTACTTGGGAGGCTGAGACAGGAAGATCACAGGTCTGTGGCCAGCCTCAGCAAGTAGTGAGACTCTCATCAAGCTAGCGAGACCCTGTTTCCAAAATAAGAAATAAAATCAGGCTGGGCGTGTAACTCAAAGGTCGAATGCCTCTGGGTTCAATCCTCAGTACCATGAAACAAAACAAAACAAACAACAACAACAAAAAAAAAACAAGAAGCAGTCTTGCTAGGTTAATGAGAATCTCACTACTGGCTGAGCCTGTCCTACCCCCCCCCCATCCTCCTATCTCAGCCTCCCAAATGCTGGAATTGAAGGCTCAGGCCACCATGTCTGGTGAGCCTCGGGATTTTTAAAGGCTGCCCCACCTGTAAGGCTTTACAAGTAACTGTCAGAGGACATAGAGCTTAAAACACTCCAATGGCTTCCTGTTATACTTTGAGGGAAAATGATGCTTTCCCCTTGCCTGCACAGCCCTGCTCAGCCAGGTCAATGGCCGTGACCCTCCTTGGGCTCCTCAGTACCAAAGAAGAGTGCCAAGCAGACTGAACTACCCCCCGAATGCTGTATCTGCAGTGAAAATCACCTTTTCCTGTGATCATTCCAAGGAGTCTTATTTGCTAACCTGTAATGTCTAAGGCTTAATCTGTTGAGATTCTCCAACTACTTGTAAGGAGTTTCTACCTACAAGACCGTCCTCATTCCTCAGACCAAAGCTACTTAGCTACTTTGCCAAAAGAATAACCATACAAAAGTGATCTGTTAAAAAAATGTAGATTTCAAGCCTGGTGTAGTGGTGCATGCTTGTAATCCCAGTACTTGGGAGGCTGAGACAGGAGGATCCTGGTTCACAGCCAGCCTCAGCTACTTAGTGAGGCCCTCCACAACTTAGTGAGATCCTGTTTCAAAATAAAGAATAAAAAATAGGACTGGGAGCTGGGCGTGGTGGCACACGCTTGTAATCCCAGCATTCGGGAGGCTGAGACCAAAGGATCCGGGTTCTCGGCCAGCCTCAGCTACCTAGTGAGGCACTCTGCAATTTAGTGAGACCCGGTTTCAAAATAAAGTAAAAAGTAGGGCTGAGGGTATAGCTCAGAGGTAGAATGCCCCTGAGTTCAGTCCCCGTACCGCAGAAAGAAAAAAAAAAAAGGACTGGGGGCATAGCTTGGAGGTAGAATGCCCCTGGGTTCAATCCCCAGTACCCCCCCCCAAAAAAAAGAAGAAAGAGGGCAAGGGAAGGAGGGACAGAGGGAGGGAGATTCCTTAAAGATAAGGCAAATTTATCATTTTATTTATTTATTTAGGGGGGTGGTGCTGGGAAGTTGAGCCTAGGAACATTCTATCTCTGAGTTAGACCTCCCAGCCCTATTTTATTTTATTTTGAAACAGGGTCTTGCTAGGTTGATGAGAGTCTCACTACTTGCTGAAGCTGTCCTTGGACCTGCGATCCTCCTGTCTCAGCCTCCCAAGTCCTGGGATTACAGATGTGTGCCACTACGCCAGGTTCATAGCCACTTTTCAAATAGTGAGGTAGTAGAAAAACAACGTGCCAGCCGGGCATGGTGGCGCACGCTTGTAATCCCAGCATTCGGGAGGCTGAGACTGGAGGATCTGGGTTCGAGGACAGCCTCAGCTACCTAGTGATGCACTCCCCAACTGAGGAAGACCCTGTTTCAAAATAAAGAATAAAAAACAGGGCTGGGGGTATAGCTCGGAGGTAGAATGCCCCTGAGTTCAATCCCCAGTACTGAAAACAACAACAACAAAAAAAAAACAGTGTGCCTGTTAGCTTGCCCTGAAGAAATTGCATTTGGCCTCTCTCCTAAAATGAGCGAGGTCCCATTCTTAGAAGGCCAATATTACATAATAAACCTAGTGTATTAGTCACAGATTCTAAAGCCTTTGGACTTCCAAATGCTTATCATTTTTTTCCCAATACCAGAGACCAAACCCAGGTTAGAGGTTAGGGCCCCTCTAACCCTGAGCTACATCTCAGCCCTTTTAATTTTGAGACAGGGTCTTACTACGTTGCCCACACTTGGCGATCCTCCTGCCTCAGCCTCGTTAGTCGCTGGGATTAGAGGCATGCACCACCATGCTCCAAATGCTTCTTTTCATTGCCTTAAACTTGGTAGGCAGTTTGCACTCGGCATTTCAGTCTACCATTAGTGTGGTTAAAACATACGGAGTAAGGAATCTCTCCTCCAATTTTCTTCTATAGAACTGCAGAATGAAGGGGGAAGAGTGAGATTTTAAATGAATTTAGATGCTAAAGAGATAGTCCTGGATACTGACTGAGATGTTCATGTCTCACTAGGTTGCTGAGTGTCTCAATATGTTGCTGAGGCTGTTCTTGAACCTGCAACCCTCATGTCTCAGCCTCCCAAGTACTAGGATTACAAATGTGTGCCACCACCCCTGGCCTTATTCCTACCATTATTAAAATATTTTGTTTTTAACCAGGAGCAGTGGCACACACACTTGGGAGGCTGAGATAGGAGGATTGCAGGTTTGAGGCCAGTCTTGGTAATTTAGCAATATCCTGTTTCAAAATAAAAAGAGCTAGAGTAGCCAGATGTGGTGGCAGATGCTTGTAATCCCTGTGCTTGGGAAGCTGAGAAAGGACTGCAGGTTTGCAACCAGCCTCAGCAACTTAGTGAGGCTCTTAGCAACTTAGTAAGACCCTGTTTCCAAGTAAAAAATAAAATAGGTTTAGGGGTGTAGTTCAGAGATAGAAGGCCCCTGGGTTCCACCCCTAGTACCACACACACACACACACAAAGGGTTAGCCGGAGGTAGAATGCCCCTGGATTCAATCCCCATTACCAAAGAAAATAAGTAAATAAATAAATATAAAATAGGGCTGGAAGCCGGGCGTGGTGGCACATGCTTGTAATCCCAGCATTTGGGAGGCTGAGACCGGAGGATCCAGGTTTGCGGCCAGCCTCAGCTACCTAGTGAGGCACTCCGCAACTTAGTGAGACTCGGTTTCAAAATAAATAATAAAAAGTAGGGCTGGGGATGTAGCTTGGAGGTAGAATGCCCCTGGGTTCAATCCCCAGTACCGCAAAAAAAAGAAAAAAAACTAAGGCTGGGGGTGTAGCTCGGAAGTAGAATGCCCCCAGGTTCCATCCCCAGTACTGCAAAAAACAAAAACAACAACAAAAAACTGTCTTTTAAATCCTATTTAGAGCCGGGCGTGGTGGCGCACACTTGTAATCCCAGCATTCGGGAGGCTGAGACCGGAGGATCTGGGTTCTCGGCCAGCCTCAGCTACCTAGTGAGGCCCTCTGCAACTTAGTGAGACTCGGTTTCAAAATAAAGAATAAAAAATCGGGCTGGTGGTATAGCTCGGAGGTAGAATGCCCCTGGGTTCAGCCCCTAGTACCACACACACACAAAAAAAAGAATAAAAAATGGGATTGAGGGTGTAGCTCAGAGGTAGAATGCTACTAGGTTCAAACCCCAGTACCACACACACACAAAAAAGGGGGGGGTGGGGAGGGAGAAGAAGAGGAGAAGGAGGAGGAGAGAATGAGGGATGCTGTCTTTTTTTTTTCTTTTTGCGGTACTGGGGATTGAACTCAGGGGCATTATACCTCTAAGCTAAACCCACAGCCCTATTTTTTATTCTTTATTTTGAAACCGAGTCTCAGTAAGTTGCGGAGTGCCTCACTAGGTAGCTGAGGCTGGCCGCGAACCCGGATCCTCCGGTCTCAGCATCCTGAATGCTGGGATTACAAGCGTGTGCCACCACGCCCGGCTTGGATGCTGTCTTTTAAAGGAGAGGGAAAACTCTCTGAAGATGGTATTATTTCCTCAGGAAGATGGTGACCATTAATTCTTACAGAGCTGGTCCTTGTAGGTCAACCAGATCCCTTTCTTTTGCTTTATAAACTGAGCTGGAATCGTTCTGCTGATCCACGAGTGCTGGCTGCAAGCCCAGAAGTGCCAGCCCTGCAGGCTCTGTGCAAGGAGGTGGCTGCCGGGCTGAGCTCAGCAGAAATCAAAGTTCAAGCTGCGACTTAAGTCTTTCACACATTTGCAGTATGAAAGCAAAACAGCCAGAGGACTGCAACAGAATGACATCACTCAGATAACCCAAGGGTGGGTTAACCATCCGGCACCTAGCATGGCAAGAGACTTTTCGCTGTGACAGCATGGCCCCCAGCTGCCTGGAACGCATGCCTCTTGTTTATACCCTTGACAGAACCTAACGGTACAATTTTTTTTTTTTTTTTTTTTTTTTTTTTTGTGGTACTGGGGGTTGAACCCAGGGGCATTCTACCTCTGAGCTACACCCCCAGCCCTATTTTTATTCTTTATTTTATTTTATTTTATTTTCGGTGCTGGGGATTGAACTCAGGGGCATTCTACCACCGAGCTACACCCCCAGCCCTATTTTTTTTTATTCTTTATTTTGAAACCGAGTCTCACTAAGTTGCAGAGTGCCTCACTAGGTAGCTGAGGCTGGTCGAGAACCCGGATCCTCCGGTCTCAGCCTCCCAAATGCTGGGATTACAAGCGTGCGCCACCACGCCCGTATTCTTTATTTTTGAAACAGGGTCTCACTAAGTTGCAGAGAGCCTCACTAAGTAGCCTCAAACCCAGATCCTTCTGTCTCAGCCTCCCAAGTACTGGGATTATAAGCATGAACCACCACGCCTGGCCTAAGGGTACAATTTGGCTTGATGTTTGATTTGGTTTATTGGAGTGCTTAGTTTGGAGTGAGGAAAGGGTCTACCTCCAAGCTACACCCCCAGCCTGATTTTTTATTCTTTATTTTGAAACAGGGTCTCACTAAGTTGCAGAGGGCCTCACTAAATGACAGAGGCTGGCCGCAAACCTGCAATCCTCCTGTCTCCGCTGGGATTACAAGCATGCACCACCATGGCCCGTTCACTGACTGTCTTTAAGAAGAGGGAAGAAGCTGGATGTGGTGGCACACACCTGTAATCCCAGTACTTGGGAGGCTAAAACAGGAGGATTGCAGATTGGAAGTCAGCTTCAGCAACTTAATAAGACCTTGTTTCCACATAAGAAATAAAATAGGGTTGAGGGTATAGCCCGGAGGTAGAAGTCCCCTGGGTTCCACCCCTAGTACCACTAACTAACTAACTAGGAAGAAAAGTTGAGTGAGTACTTACAGCAGTCATTATGCAACTATATTATACAAAAGCTAAGCATTAGTAAATTAAAGAACTACTACAGTAGAAAAGGGTGGAACGTTGAAAAAATTTCCTTCTAATCATGGTTAGGAATAAGGGATGTGTTGCTAGCAATAGACTGTAATAGATCCTACCCACAGAATCTGGCTGGGGGGCCTGTGGACAAAATTCTGAAGTGTGAATGATCATCTTTTGAATTTTCTTTCTTTTTTTTTTGTGTGTGTGTGTGGTGTTGGGATTGGAACCCAGGGGCATTCTACCTGAGCTACACTTCCAGCCCTATTTTATTTCTTTATTTTGAAACAGGGTCTCACTAAGTCGCAGAGGTCCTCACAAGTTGCTGAGGCTGGCCTCAAAATTGCATTCCTCCTGTCTCAGCCCCCCAAGTAAAAGTGTGGGCCACATATGGTTTTGAATTTTCATTTCTTTTTTTTTTTTTTGCGGTACTGGGAATAGAACCTGGGGGCATTCTACCTGTAGGCCACACCCCCAGTGCCCGAGTTTTTTCATACTTTATTTTGAAACAGGGTCTCACAGCCGGGCGTGGTGGCGCACGCTTGTAATCCCAGCATTCGGGAGGCTGAGACCGGAGGATCCGGGTTCACGGCCAGCCTCAGCTACATAGTGAGGCACTCCGCAACTTAGTGAGACTCGGTTTCAAAATAAAGAATAAAAAATAGGGCTGGGGGTATAGCTTGGGGGTAGAATGCCCCTGAGCTCAACCCCCAGTACCGCAAAAAAAAAAAAAAAAAAAAAAAAAAAGAAACAGGGTCTCACTAAGTTGTGGAGAGCCTCACGAAGTCGTTGAGGCTGGCCAGGAACCTGGATCCTCCAGTCTCAGCCTCCCAAATGCTGGGATTACAAGCATGCGCCACCACACCCAGCTGAATTTTCATTTCTGATAAGCGAAACTTCCCAGCTTAGTTAATAATCAACCTCTAGAACATAAATAGTATGTTTACACTCTTGTAGAAAGTTTTGTGATCAGATGGCTGATAATTACATTACCCATCCATTATTGTTTCTAAAACAACTAGGACTGCCAAATAATGAACCTCTCTCTAAATGACAATGAGATTTGCAAGCAAATGAGTTTAGATGTTCATAGCATGCCAATTAAGTTAAATGAATTAATCAATTTTGGAGGAGTGGGTTGCCCTTACCAGGATTTGGAAGAGAGCTGCAAAAGAGTGTGTGGCAGCAACTTCATTCAAAAATATGCTTCATTCAAAAATCATACTTTTGAATGCATATGAGGTTTAAAGGCACAGGCCGACTATAATAACTTCGCAGCAGAATTTTTTTTACCTCTGAGCCACACTCCCAGCCCTATTTTCTATTCTTTATTTGTTTATTTATTCATTTATTTATTTGTTTTTGCGGTACTGAGGATTGAATTTAGGAGCATCTACCTCCAAGCTACACCCCCATCCCTATTTTTTTTTTTTTTTTTTTTTTTGCAGTACAGGGGATTGAACTCGGGCATTCTACCTCTGAGCTACACCCCCAGCCCTATTTTTTATTCTTTATTTTGAAACCAGGTCTCACTAAGTTGCGGAGCGCCTCACTAGGTAGCTGAGGCTGGCCGCGAACCTGGATCCTCCGGTCTCAGCCTCCCGAATGCTGGGATTACAAGCGTGCGCCACCACGCCCGGCTCCTATTTTTTATTCTTTATTTTGAAACAGGATCTCACTAAGTTTCGGGGGGCCTCACTAAGTAGCTGAGGCTGCCTGAGAACCTGGATCCTCCAGTCTCAGCCTCCCAAGTACTGGGATTACAAGCGAGTGCCACCATGCCCAGCTATTCTTTCTTTATTTTATTTATTTATTTATTTATTTATTTATTTATTTATTTATTTATTTATTTATTTTTTGTAGTACTGGGGATTGAACTCAGGGGTTTTTGAAACAGGGTCTCAAGCTGGGCATAGTGGCGCACGCTTGTAATCCCAGCATTCGAGAGGCTGAGACCGGAGGATCTGGGTTCGCGGCCAGCCTCAGTTACCTAGTGAGGCACTCCGCAACTTACTGAGACTCGGTTTCAAAATAAAGAATAAAAAATAGGGCTGGGGGTGTAGCTCGGAGGTAGAATGCCCCTGAGTTCAATCCCTAGTACCACAAAAAAAAAAAAAAAAAAAAAAAGAAACAGGGTCTCACTAAGTTGCGGAGTACCTCACTAGGTAGCTAAGGCTGGCCGCAAAGCCGAATCCTCCGGTCTCAGCCTCCCAAATGCTGGAATTTCAAGCATGCGCCATCACGCCCGGCTTTATTTTATTTTGGGGGTCCTGGGGATTGAACCCAGGGGCAGTCTACCTCCAAGCTACACCCCTAGTCCTATTTTTTTTTCTTTTTAATTCTGTATTTGGAAATGGGGTCTCACTAAGTTGCAGAGGTCCTCACTAAGTAGTTGAGGCTAGCTGCGAACCTAGATCCTCCTGTCTCAGCCTCTCAAGTACTGGCATTAAAGCATGCGCCACCACGCTTGGCTTATTTTTATTATTTATTTATTTATTTATTTTGCGGTACTAAGGATGGAACCCAGGGCATTCTACCTCCAAGCTACACCCCCAGCCCTATTTTTTATTCTTTATTTTGAAACAGGGTCTCACTAAGTTGCAGAGGGCCTCACTAAGTAGCTGAGACTGGCTGTGAATCTGCGATACTCCTGTCTCAGCCTCCCAAGTACTGGGATTACAAGTGTGGCCACCACACCCAGGGCAAGAGAATTTTTTAAGAAAATATGATCAGCATTTCCTAATAGAAGCCTCAGTCTATTTTTTTTTTCCTGTGTAAAAATAGGTTGGAAATCAAGCCGGGTGTGGTGGCACACATCTGTGATCCCAATACTTGAGAGGCTGAGACAGAAGGATTGCAGGTTTGAGGATAGCCTCAACAATTTAATGAGATCTTGATTTTTTTTTTTTTTTTTTGGTACTAGGGGTTGAACTCAGGGGCATTCTACTTCCGAGCTACATCCACAGCTCTATTTTTTATTCTTTATTTTGAAACAGGGTCTCACTAAGTTGCGGAATGCCTAACTAGGTAGCTGAGGCCGATTGTGAACCTGGGTCCTCCGGTCTCAGCCTCCCAAATGCTGGGATTACAAGCGTGCGCCACCACGCCTGGCTAGATCTTGTTTTAAAATAAAAAAATAAAAAGGGCTGGAAGTGTAGCTCAGAAGTACAATGCTCCTGCTTTCAATCCTTTCTATGAAAAAAAAAAAATCTGTAGCAACTAATAGTAGTTTTGGTATGAAATCTACAAATCAAACATTTTTTTTTTTTTTTTACAGTAAAATCAGACTTCGGATGCCTCGTCTACTGGCAAATGTCACAAAAAAGGAGAAAAGAATGTCAAAGGCCTAAATCTGCCCTGTGGTGGTCCCAATATCTTCTGGGCTTTCTAGTATGGTAGCAAATGTGATTACTGAGCTCTTTAAATACAGTGTGACTGAAAAACTGTCTTTTAGCTGGGCGTGGTGGCACACGCTTGTAATTCCAGCATTTGGGGAGGCTGAGACTGGAGGATCCGGGTTCTAGGCCAGTCTCAACAACTTCGTGAGGCTCTCCACAACTTAGTGAGACCCTGTTTCAAAATAAAGAATAAAAAAACTAGGGCTGGGGTTGTAGCTCAGAAGTAGAATGCCCCCAGGTTCCATCCCCAGTACCGCAAAAAACAAAAACAACAACAACAAAAAACTGTCTTTTAAATCCTATTTAGCTGGGCTTAGTGGTGCATGTTTGTCACTCCAGTGCAAATTTAAAGTATTTTTCAGTGAAAATGTATGCAGTTTACAGGAAAGAAGCCAGGTCACATACAAAGTGGCAGGTGAATTGGTTGCAGAGTTGTGTGCAGATCACATTTTGCTAGATGGATCAACTCAGTAAGTGGTTGAATTATTGAACTATCTATAGAGAATTTAATAACAAAACAGTATATTCAATATCATCATCATATGCTGTCAATTCTAAGCAATGTCAGTAATAAAATATTCCTCTCTACCAGTGTAGACTGCACTGGTTCTGGCCTTCACTTGGTATACCAGCTATTCTTCACAATACGTTGTGTGTACAAAGACAAAAAAAAAAAATACATGGACTAGTGTACACCTTAGTTATCAGAGCCGCTCACAAATATTTGGTTCTGAGCCGGGTGTGGTGGCGCACGCTTGTAATCCCAGCATTCGGGAGGCTGAGACCAGAGGATCCGGGTTCGCGGCCAGCCTCACCTACCTAGTGAGGCACTCCGCAACTTAGTGAGACTCGGTTTCAAAATAAAGAATTAAAAAAAATAGGGCTGGGGGTTTACCTCGGAGGTAGAATGCCCCTGGGTTCAATCCCCAGTACCACACAAAAAAACCCCAAAAACCAAAAAAACCCCAAATATTTGGTTCTATCTCCTTCCAGGCACTTGGTTATGATTTCACTCCAGCTAGGCGTGGTGGTACACGCTTGTAATCCTAGTACTTGGGAGGCCAAGACAGGAGGATGGGATTCCAGGTTTGAGATCAGCCTCTGCAATTTATCAAGGCCCTCTGCAACTTAGTGACACCCTGTTTCAAAATAAAAAAAAATAAAATAAGGCTGGCAGTGTAGCTCAGAGGTAGAATACCTCTGGGTTCAAGCCTCAGTATCTCTCTCTCTTTCTCTGTGTTTCTCTCTCTCTCTCTCTCTCTCTCTCTCTCTCACACACACACACACACACACACACACACACACACACACACACACACACACACACATTTCACTTCCCCTCCCTTTGAATTTAGGCCTAACTGCAGAACTGGCTTTAGACAGGATTGAACTCAGGGGAATTTTACCTCCGAGATATACCCCCAGCCCTATTTTTTTATTCTTTATTTTGAAACAGGGTCTCACTAAGTTGCAGAGTGCCTCACTAGGTAGCTGAGGCTGGCCGCGAAGAACCCGGATCCTCTGGTCTCAGCCTCCCAAATGCTGGGATTACAAATGTGCGCCACCACGCCCGGCTGGACAATCTTCTGAGCAGCTCTGAAAGTTGTTTATGTTACAGCATTCTTTCTTTGCCTCTGCCTTGGGCACCTGACAAAATTCCAGATTGTGGCTAACTCAACAGCTTGGTTTCCAAAGTAAGGACCACAACCAATCCTCAGTAAATTTCTACTGTAAGTAAGAAATAAGCAGCTGCGCGTGGTGGCACACGCTTGTAATCCCAGCATTTGGGAGGCTGAGACCAGAGGATCCAGGTTTGAGGCCAGCCTCAGCTATCTAGTGAGGCCCTCCGCAACTTAGTGAGACCCTGTTTCAAAATAAAGAATAAAAAATAGGACTGGGGGTATAACTCTAAGGTAGAAAGCCCCTGAGTTCAATCCTCAGTACCGTTAAAAAAAAAGAAGGCTTTTTTTTTTTTTTTTTTTTTTTTGCAGTACTGGGGATTGAACTCAGGGGCTTTCTACCTTAGAGTTATACCCCCAGCCCTGTTTTTTATTCTTTATTTATTTTTATTTATTTATTTAACCCTTTTTTGCGGTTTATCAATTTCAGTGTTTAGAGATGGAATCAACTTAGAATTGAAAGGATAAAATGAAGATGGGGACGGAGCTCAGAAGTAGAGTGCTTGCCTAAGATGTTCGAGCCCCAGTGTTCAATTCCCAGCAATTCGGGGGTGTGGTGGGGGGAGATAAACTGAATAGTGAAATTTAAAATTTCTTTATTCTAAGAACTCTTGGGACTCTGAGACAGGACCAATCCTCAATAAATTTCTACTGTAAGAAAGAACTAAGCTTTCATCATTATTATTATTATTATTTTGCGGTACTGGGAATTGAACTTAGGGGCGTTCTACCTTAGAGCTATACCCCCAGCCCTATTTTTTATTCCTTTTTTTTTTTTTTTTTTTTTTTTTGCGGTACTGGGGATTGAACTCAGGGGCATTCTACCTC
>PVLC010041969.1:0-13159 GCA_004027655.1 Graphiurus murinus
ATTCTCTACTATGCCTTCATTAACCTAGTTTCTCTCAAAAGAGACAACTACTCTTTTAGTTTGTTTTGGATTGTTACTGAGATTCATAGTGTAGACAATATCCAATTAAACATATTATTATATTTCACTTTTGAATACTAGTACTCTGCAAAGATTTTGAAATTAATTTGATATACACTTTAGATATCTTTACATGTTAACACAATATGAACTCATTTGTTTTAACAAGTTCAATAAAATGCCCTTGGATGGATGTTAATAAATAATCTCAATAACAAGCAAAATGGCCTTTTTTTTTTTTTTTTTTTGGCGGTACTGGGGATTGAACTCAGGGGCATTCTACCTCCGAGCTACACCCCCAGCCCTATTTTTTTTATTATTTATTTTGAAACCGAGTCTCACTAAGTTGCGGAGTGCCTCACTAGGTAGCTGAGGCTGGCCGAGAACCCGGATCCTCCGGTCTCAGCCTCCCAAATGCTGGGATTATAAGCATGCGCCACCATGCAATGGCCTTTTAATAGAATATTTTATTTCAAAAATATCACTGCAATCTAAAGTATTTTCATACTGTATGTCTTGCATTAGCAAATACATCTTCAAGATTGGGTCCCAGAAGTTAATTTCTTGGGCCAAAGGGGGAATACATAAGTAATTTTATTACAATTTTCCATAATGCTTTTCTGAATTTTACTATCAGAAGTATAAGTAGTGTAAGAGCC
This sequence comes from Graphiurus murinus, assembly GCA_004027655.1. Taxonomy (NCBI): domain Eukaryota; kingdom Metazoa; phylum Chordata; class Mammalia; order Rodentia; family Gliridae; genus Graphiurus; species Graphiurus murinus. Next base: position 720 of record PVLC010041969.1, read on the forward strand.
TTCTAGCATGCATGAGAATATAAGCTCTTCCCTTAAGGGCAGAAGAATGAAAAATAAGGGGAGAGCTGGGCCCCTTTGTCTTCCCATGAGCTGTGTATGAGGTCAGGATGGTCTCTGGCTCTGTGGTATAAGATTGATCCTCTCTATGTTTCAGTAACTCTGATTTGTCTTGTAGTACATACATCACAATATAACTAACAGTTTGTTCCAACTTATATACTGAAAGGATAAGTGAAATGTTTTCTCAATGCCTATCTCTCTTCCTGAGCACGCCAACATTCAGGCAGATGTCCATGTCTGTGTATCAGCACAAATGGGCTGACAATTGCATAACCAAACATCAGAAATTCTTTAACAGTTAATATTAAGGAATTATTTTCTAAGGAGAAAGTTAAATATACAGTAATAAAACAATCTGTCCAATAGAAGAAAAGAAAACAGAACATCAGAAGGAGAACACTTTGAGCAGCTTTCAGCTCAGGAGGTGTCTTGCACAGAAGCTTGGAGTTCTGAAGGTAGAGAACATGCTGGTGGTGCTTGTGGAGGAGAAATACCATGTAGCCACTGGCCCCACCCATGACAACCTGGAACAGAGAATCTCGCAAGACCATGAGAGTGAGGAAAATCCATCTAAATATCCAGCTTTCTGGGAGAAAGTAACAGGGGTTGTCATTTTTACTAACATGTGATGTGTTCATGCTGATAATATTTTTTATATAAAATAGTAAGTTCATGCTTATCAAGGAATTGAGTATCCACAAGAAGAAAAACAAGAGAAGGATATTCCATGCGGACCTCAGCTTGAATCTCCTCCACCCAGAAGCTCTGGGACTGATGGTGATGGCCTGGACCACTGTGAGGAGGCAGGTGTTACAGATTGAGACGCCCCGGGCCATCCTCATCAGGTAAACAACAATTTTACAGCCTGTATCATCGAGGAAGTTTCTCAAACCAAATGCTACTATTGATTTTTTCATTCCTTTGGAAAGCAACATTATCATATTTGTAAAAGCCACATGGATGAGAATAAGATGTACAGATGTCTTCTCAGTGTCTCCAAAACTGCACATGTAAGTCACAAAAACAAAGACGTTCCCCATGATGCCAACTCCTGTTGCAAAGATGAAGATTCTTCCACTGAGGTGGCTCAAGATTGTTTCTAACTTCATAGGCAGTATAACTCAGGTCCAGTAAACACCTTTTAGAAGAAAGCATCAGTAACGCTAATATGTTTCTGCATAAATTATTTCATATCATAGCAATTTCTGGAGTATAAATGACAGTCATGATATATGCAATAGAGCAGATTTTTGTCCAAAGAATGGTTCTCTTTTCTTTTTTGTTCTATAATTATATAAAATAATATGAAATAGATTCAAAATGAAATAGTAATATCTGAATACATCACTTGGTCTATTTTCCTTAGGATCCCACTCCACAACCCCCACTCCTACCTTGTACATGTGAGATTAATAGTGATTCCTTCCTATAAGGACATAACATTATTTGATCTGTTTCCTTTCTCAAGCCTCCTTCCCCTACATCCATCCCCTTCTACTATTCTACTTGTCTGAAAAAATCAGACAATTTATGGAGTGCAGTCAGAGTTGGTGCCCTGGAAGAACCATGAAGTATGAGGTCCCAACAAGTAACTTCAGGGGCCTCTAAGGGAAACCTGGGTTGGTCCTGGATATGGTAATGTTTATGAGAGTGGATTAGGGCAGGATGGTTAAGAATATGTTATGTGCTGTTATGACACAAGGGCTGGAAATGAATTAGAAATCCCCAGCAATAGCTCCCTGTAGCAAAATAGATTGGAGCAGCATTGATAGGAAAAGCAACCACTCCAACAGTGGGTCATGGAGGCATCTGACAGCTACCAGGAGGGTAAGTTTTATCCCAGATTGCTAGGTTGAAACCTAGAAACAGTGGTTCTGGATAACTTTGCAGCCTGTTGTCCTGGGTCTTTTTCTCTACCTGGCTAACAATAGGGCCTCTTTGACCTGCATCAGTCCATGATGATTTCATACCAGCATTGGTAGGATGTTACTTTTTCACTTCTAAGAGCTTCAATCTCATATCTCACTAAACAACATATTGCAAACTGTGATCAGTTTCTCCAGCACGAAAGGAACCAGGATGTTTGACCTAATCAGTAGGATTTACATATGTTCTGTATAACTGGAATAGATTTTTCTATGTATTTCTCCTCTCATTCCTACTGATCATTAAAGGATTGCTTTATATATCTCCAGTTGAAGGTCTATGGCAACATGAGGTACAGTAACATAGGCGTGTACTCAGGTTTGGTAGCACGGAGTCCATGACTCAATGAATATCAGTCACTGCCTTTCAATGCATTAAAGAAAGCAGCACACAGTCCTAAGTATCTGATGCACAATGCCTTATGCTACACGCTATATGGGGAAGCCCCACAGTTTTAGGTAAAGGTCTAGGATAAATGGATGGAATACTTAAAGATTGTCTCTGTTAAAAATGATGGTTCTCACTACACCTCAATTTCCCAGTGCAGTTGTCAAGCTTTTTCTTACTTGTGTTCTTATTATATTTCAAGGTGTTCTCATTTTCCAGTTCCCACCTCCCCAAAGCTCCAAAGCTCTGAATCAGATTTGGGATCTACTTCTGCGACATCAAATGGGTCATGTCTCTTTCATTCTAACAGAGTGGAAACATGTCACAGGCAGAAGGGTAAGTTTTATCCCAGGTTGCTAGGTTGAGAATGTAGTAAACTATTTTAAAAGACAGGATTTGTACATGTGGTGTCCCATTTGGACCTAATTCCAAGCATCTTAGACAGGAAAGTATATTTATGTCAGGTCCAATTTTCTCAACTAAAATATGAGATTAGTGCTCCATGCCACAAAAGACTTGGCTAAATTTAAAGTGTGTGGCCTCAAATAATGATAATAGACAGACTAACAAATATAGCAATAATTCTCAAAAGAGAAATTATGATTTCAAATAATTATTGCTAATACTTCCCCCAAGAAAGAGGCAAATGATGAATGAAGCTGACTTACCTGTATGGTACGATACCGTTGCGCCAATCAGGAGCATTCCAGATTGGATGCAGGAAGAATGCCTTCAAATTAAAGACAACACACTTAGGGACTTAGCAATGCAATTGAAAAGTAAAAGAAGGCTCATTGGAAAGACGGGAATATGCCAAAAATTAGGTCAAGAAATCTTAGGAAAACTTAAAATGTTGACAGAGTCATAATGCAGGACAACATGGAAGTTGAAGAAAACCAAGTTCTTCCTAGGAACCTGAACAGCCCTTCTGTCTTTAATTTCTAGAAGATAGCAAGGTGAGAATTTTATGCAGAGACTCACCAGATCCTTAGTACAGTGACACAAATGCTCAAATATCTCTGGAGGGACATCTACTGTAACAGTCCCCTTGATTTGGTTCAATCTTTATGCAACAGAGGGAAAATGGGGGTTCTAAGGAGCATGGAGATTCTCATCAAGTTCCTTCCCTGGCCAGATATTAACATTTATGCTACTAAGAAAATTTTATACAGTACATGTGAGTAAATCAGAATAGACAGGTCTACTCACCTTGGTAGATATGATGCAGACAGGCTCTGGGTCAGTCCTGGCCAGGTGAGGTTTCCAGCTCATCTCTGCAATATCGAGTTTTATAGAGCTCTCAGCTGCCATAAACTACCACCAAGGATTCAGTTCTCACAGTTGTCACCCTGTCAGGAAGAAGGAAATCTTTTACTGAATCTGAGTCCCTAAAGTACAACTTTCTTTGTCCCTACACAATTATTTGGCTCAGAAGCTACCTCACTCTTAATTAGGGTGTAATTATTTTAATAGAAGGATGTGTAGTGAGAAAGTGAACAACTAGCTAAGTTTCTATATTTAGGTTTCCCTATTGTGTGTCCCTCTCAACACCTTCCCAAAGTTCATCTCGGAATCAGCTTGTGGATGGATTTCTGAGACTCAGGACAAGTCATTTCACTTTCTCTCTCAAGTCCTTCTCCAAACACAGGAATATCATCTGTAATGACCAGCACTGGGAACTCTGCTTTCTGAGCACTTCCCAGCCATGAACTTGGTCAGACAGGAGTCAACAACAAATTGGACTTAAAATCTAATGGATACAAATACCCTTCTGCTATAAATGAAAGAGCTGGCCTTTGAGATAAACATGATTTCCATTCCCTGACTTTGAATGGGGAAATACAAACACAATGAGTTGATTAAGTTGCACCTGACTATTTAAAGTTAAATAGAAATTGAAAAATAACAATAATTAATTTTCCTTAGTACAATAGGAAACATTTCCCTCCGTAACTTTCGTTAGGGCATGTTGTTTTGAAAACTTATAAATTCTTTTTCTGCCAGCTTGAGATGTATGTAAGTCTTTGTAAAAAGCTATGTGATGCTCTTGCTAGCTTGACAACCCAGGGATGTTTTCCCTGGAGGCCTCTATACAAGTGCAATCGTCAAGAAAGACTGTGCCCTATCTTCCCATTTCTGCAGAAGGGCAGGAGCCTAGCTTTTTGGAACTTGCTCCAAGTTGCAAAATCATCACCTGTTAAAAAGATGTGAGAATTTTGTATATTTTTATAAAGTCAATCAACTGATATAAATCCTCATCCTTATCACCAGATAATTACAAGATGAACTGTAAAGTTTCTGTGACAAATTGTGAGATGAGATCCTCTTACTTGAGGATGAGTTATCATTTTTCTTGGGAAAGTGAACTCAATGGGCTGTAACTGATTGACTATTAAAGGTGTGTTTCCCTCTGCACTTGCAACCTCTTGAGTGGATTTCCTGGGATGTGGGTGACATTCTATTTGAATTCTTCTTCAAATTTATATTCTATTCTTTCCTTTTAATTTTTTTTTTTTTTTTTTGTACTGGGGCTTGAACTCAGAAGCATTCTACCTCTGAGTTACACACCCAGCCCTATTTAATTATTTATTTTTATTTTTTAGTATTATCTTTTATTTTTATTTTAAAAAATTTAATACTTTTATTGGTGCATTATAGTCTCCCTTCATAGTGATAGCGGCATACATGGCATACAGCACTTGGTGAGTTTTCCCCCAACTCCTTCCCCACTCCCCACTTCCCACCTTCCCCATACAAAATATTGAGATTGGCATTGCTATTCTCACACATGTATGTAATGTTAGTGGGAGTGTTTCCTTCATTAATTCTCCTCCCCCCTTCCCCAAAAGCAACCTCCTTGCTCCACTGGAATTTCTCCTCCATTATCTAAAGTCCCTTTTATATCTCATACCTCTCACCCTGCACAGGAGTCAATTCCAGATGGATCAAAGACCTGGAAGTTAGACCAGGGATGGTGAAGCTACTAGAGGAGGGCATATGTTCAACACTATATAAGCACAGGTAGAAACTTCCTCAGCAAGGCCCCCAAAGCTCAGGAAATTAAAACAAGAACTAATAAGTGGGATGGCATTAAACTAAGAAGTTTCTGCACATCAAAGGAAACTATCAAGAGTCTAAAAAGAAAGCCTATGGAATGGGAGAAGATCTTTATCAGCTATCTTTCTGACGGAGAATTAATATCTAGACTATACAAAGAACTTAAAGACTTTACACTAGAAAAACAACCCAATCAAGAAGTGGGCAATTGAATTGAATAGACACTTCACAAAAGAAGAGATATAAATGGCCAATAAGTACATGAAAAAATGTTCAACATCATTAGCAATCAGGGAGATGCAAAGAAGAACAAAATCACATCATTTGCAGGGAAATGGATGGAACTGGAAAACATTATGTTAAGTGGGATTAGTCAGTCACAAAAAGTAAAAAATCAGACACTCTCCCTAATATGCAGAAGCTAGGGAGAAAATGGGTCATAAGAGGAACTCCAGATGAAGAAGGAGAAACTTTAGATGAGCAAGAATGTGGCTTAACTGAAGGTGATGGGTGGGAGGGAATACCCTAATGCACATGATGTACTTTCACAAACATATCAAAGTCGATCACTAAACTGAACATGAGAAGTGGTGGGAGGGAATGGGTGGAAATTGGGGAAGGGTTAAATGAGAGATGTGTACATGTATACCTCTACCAGCTTGTACCTAACAAAGATGTATGATTACAGTGCACCAACAAAAAAATTAAAAATTAAAAAACATATATAGTTCCTTCTATAGTTCTTTGAATAAAAATACATTATTTATGTTCATAAAAAACTACACTGAGATTCCTTCTAACCCCAATCAGAATGGCAATCATCAAGAAGTCAAATAAGAACAATTGTTGAGGATGTGTGCCCCGGCCAGCAGGGGTTGTAAATGGAAGACCGACCGAGGCGGCTAATCCTAAAGGAATGAGACAAACAAGGGACTCGAAAGAATGGAGGCAACACAGGATTCTGATCAAGCCTCAATTTTTTATTAAAGCAGGACAGCTTAAGTACCTAGAGGTGAGGGGTGGGGTCAGGTGGGGTCAGGCAAGCTTGTGTGGGCTTACATGATTGGTCAAGGTTGATCGTATGCTTTTCAGGTAAGGGCCACAGCAGGATAACAGATAGAACCTGTTTTGCACAGTCATTGTAGCTGTTGAGGGGGAGTTCCCTCAAAGTGTGAATTCCTGTTTTGACCGGCCTTCCGGCTCCCAACAGATGTGGGGAAATAGGAGCTCCTCTACACTCTTGGTAGGATTGCAAACTAGTTTAGCCACTATGGAGATCAGTGTGGATATTCTTTAGAAAACTGGGAATGGATCCACCATACGATCTAGCTATACCACTCTTGGGTATCTTTCCAAAGAGGTCAAAACCAGAGAACTACAGAAATATATGCATACCCATTATCATAGCAGCACAATTCACAATAGCCAAATTATGGAACCAACCCAGGTGTCCATCAACAGATGAATGGATTACAAAATTATGGGAAATACATGCAATGGAATTCTACTCAATAATAAGGAAGGATAAAATAACGTAATTTGCAAGAAAATGGAAGGACCTGGAGAAGATTATGTTAAATAAGATTAGTTAGTCACAGAAAGTGAAGGGGCATATGTTTTCTTTAATATGGGTAAGTTAGGAAGTAACTGGGATACCAGAAGGACTCCAGATAATGGAGGAGAAACCTCAGTGGAGCCAGGTAAGTAGTCTAAGGGAAGAGGAGGGGGAAGACTGAGATTTATAATTGGAAATACTAACATTGACTATGTGTACATATATGAAAATTCCAATGTCAATCTCTGTACTCTGTATGGGAAAGGGGGAGATGGGGATGGGGGGCACCAAGTGCTCTGTGCATGTATGTCATTGTCAACATGATTTACATTATGAAGTGAGACGTTAATGCACCAACAAAAACACATTAAATATATTGGCGGTTTATTGTATACCAATTATATACAATAAAGCTGTTTAAAATTTTTTAAAAAGTGAGCATGGAGCCAGCCAGGCATCGTTGCATATTCCTGTAATCACAGTACTTGGGAGGCTGAGACAAGAGGATTGCCAGTTTTAGGTCAGCCTCAACAACATAGCAAGATCCTGTTTCAAAATTTCAAAAAATGAGCGTGGGGATGTTTTCCTTTCATGTCATGTTAAAAACTACATATAAAACTGCATCAAATGCATCATCAAATTCCCTTAAGCTTGGAATTTTAATTTTTATGTTTTGTAGTAAATTTTGTATTTAGATGTTTAGTTATTAGTAAATACAAGATATAGATTTTATAGTTCCTTTTATATCATTTTTTCATGTAATTAATCCATTTGATTTACATTTCAAAATTTACTTTGAAATTTGTACCTAGTATTTTCTTTCAGTACTTTGAGTGTTAAAAATATGCAATGACATATGCAACAATTTTATAAATTAAGATTAGTTTTCCAATAAATAATTCATTCAAATGTTTCCAAAAACCTAAAATATCATTCAGTAAAAAATGTTCTTCTCAACATTGCTATTTACCCAGCAATTTAACTTACATACTATCACACGTATGTAATTATTATTTTTCCTTTTTCACATAAGCAATAGCAGATGTGTAAATACTTTTTTTTTATTTGGTTAAATCTTGTGGTGATCTCTATGCACTGTTAGATTAAGAGCTTCATTCTTTTTTAAATTATTTTTATTTTCTTCACATTCTTCTTAAAGCCATATGGCATCCCACTGTTTGATATACTCTAATTCATTCAATCTAGCTTCCAATTGACAGACATGTATTTTCTCTCTAGTCGTTAAATTATAAGCAATGTTGTATATTTGGACATTGAACTTTATTTCACATAAGTAAGTATAGCTATAAGACTCACCCTTCAAGAAAAAACAAAACAAAACAAAAAAAAACACTAAGCCAAAGTGTATACACAGTCTCGATTGCATTGCCAAATTGTTAACTACAATGATTATTCAATTGTTATGCCCACCGCAATGTACCAACCTCACCAACAGTATGGTGTCAAATGTGAAATTTTGCAAATTGACTAGGTGAAATGAGTACTTCAAGGCACTTTTATTGGAGAGCTCTTAAATATAAAGGAACTTCAGAAGACAAACTTGTGTATTTGGGGACTTGAGGTAGTAAAATGTCTTTCCTCTTTTTCTTTGTGTCTTCCTTCTTCAGAAATGCCTACTCATGTGGGTTCCTAGCACCCAGGTACATTCTGCAGACAACACTCATTAACACTCATTGACCCCCAATTTGTTGACTGACTCAAGTCTATTTTTTTTTTTTTCGGTACTAGGGATTGAACTCAGGGGCATTCTACCTCTGAGCTATACCCCCAGCCCTATTTTTTATTCTTTATTTTGAAACAGGGTCTCACTAAGTTGCGGAGTGCCTCCCTAGGTAACTGAGGCTGGCCGTGAACCTGGATCCTCTGGTCTCAGCCTCCCAAATGCTGGGATTACAAACGTGAGCCACCACTCCCGGCTTCATGTCTATTTTTCTTATCCTTTCTCGTTTAGATAAGCCAGATTATGTTGAAGCAAGAAACACAATTTTTATGTGTCCTAACTAGCAAGTACAAGTGACCATATCATATCTTTTTGCCAATAAAAATGTGCACAAATGTTTAGTTAAGATATATGGCAGTTTTGCTTTTCTAACACACGTTTCTTCTTCCTAGTGGTTGCATTCTCCTTTCCCTTCCTACTCAAAAGGGATATGGATCATTAACTGTACAAGTGTGAAGACAAATGATGTATGGAACAATGGTGAAAAGAGAGCCTTAAAGAAAACTGTCTTTTCAGCTTTCATGAAACCGCTAGATTTAGAATGTCTAGAAATAGACTTTTTTAATAGATTTCTTTTTATGAAAACAAACAAATAAAATATATGTGATAATACCAATGCCAATCTCAATACCATGTATGGGGAAGGGAAAGGAGTGAGGAGAAAGCTGGGGGGAAGTTTATCAAGTGCTGTGTGCACGTCTGTCACTATCTCTCTGAACTACATTATGATGTGAGACTACAATACACCGATAAACGTGTATAAAAACAAAAATAAATAAAATAACCCCACTGCTGGCAGTCATAAAAATATGCCTTTTGGGCTCTAAATACTACAAAGGGCTTGGCCAGGGCCCCCAAGTAGTTGTATTCTGGAATACTCTGCTGTGTTCATGCTAAAGTCAGGCTTCCCGGGAACTGCTTCCTCCAATTATAGGGTGCATGAGGTATGCTAAGACAGACGTCCTGGAGACTCAGGGCTCCTCTGATGGCTGAATTTCGCTCTAGAACACCTGTTTGTCTCAGCTTACCATGTAAGACAGCCTGGAACAATTTCCCCTCACCTTATTTCCTCTATCCTCAGGGCCACATCTGCATGGCAGTCTGATAATACAGTCTCCACTCCACTCACTCTCCCATGCATCTGTCTTAATCCTATTTTTGTCTTGGTGCTTGCATCTCAAGGATTTGTACTAACATTGTTATCATATAATACACTGATAACTTATGCTGGACAAAAATTTTGTTGGGTAACTATTTGATTATTAACTCCTTCAGTACCTAAGTGATGTAGGGAACTAATATAGGGAAATGGTTTTCCAGACTTCTCAGTGAGTGTGCCAACAGTTAACCAAGTAGACACCTCTGACAATAAGCACAAAAGGGCTAAGACTAGCATAACCAAGGACTATAAATATTTTAATATTTAGTATTGTGGAATCATGTTTCAAGATGGAACCTATGTAGAATGATAAAATGAAATCTGCCCAATAAAAGATAAGGAAACAGATCATGAGAATGAGAATACTTACGGTAGCTCTGATTTCTGGGTTGGAATTTTTTGCAGACCTGGAACTATGAAGGTAGAGAACATGTTGATAATGTTTAAACAGATAGAAAGCCATGCACCCACTACTCCAGCCCATGAGACTCTGAAAGATGATATCCCGAAGGGCCATGAGAAAAAGGAAAAGCCATCGAACTATTTGCCTTGATGGTAAGAGGTAACAGTAGCCAACAGAGATTTGAACCCCAGATTGGTTCATGCTGCTGCCTGCTGTGATATAGTGGAGCAAATTGGAGCTTATCAGGAGATTGAAGATCCAAAAGAAGAGGAGATAAAGAAGAACTTGCCATGCAGTCCGCGGCATGAGCTTTCTCCACAGGGTGCCCCTGGGACTGATGGTGACAGCCTGGACCATGCTCAGGAGACAGGTGGTGCAGATGGAAAGGCCCCGGCCCACCCTCCCCAGATAAACCACAGTTTTACAACCAACATCACCTAGAGAATTATTGGAATAAAAAGTTGATATTGTATCTGAGATTCCCTGGGCACAAAGAGTAATCGCATTAGTAACAGCCAGTTGGATGAGAATGAAGTCTGTGGGCTTTTTCTCCTGATCCATGACAGATTTGTACACATGCTTCACAAGCAAAAATAAATTCCCTCCAATGCCAGATCCACTGAGAGAAAGGAGGATTATTCTCTGGTTAAAGTGACTTGGAGTCATCTTCTGATTTCATGGATAGAGTCAGGAAAACTTTTGGGAAAGACAAACAAGTAAGGGTGGCATATTTTAGTGTGTTTACCAAAATGAAAACAGCTGGGATACTTAAGTGTGTAAATGTGCATGGTATTGTATATACATTCTCTTCTCTGTTATTCCTTCTATTACTTTTCTGTAGCATCCATAGGGTTGTAGATGACTTTAAAATCTACATGTTTAGCCCAGTATTCCCCCTGCATTATACATTACCCACCTGATTCTGTCATCACTTTCTGTCTCTATGTTCACACAAATGAGAGAATATTTTCCCGACTATCTTGCTTCACTCTATATGTTTCCTAACACATAGTCCATTTATGCTCATGGTCCTGCAATTATCTTCCCCCACTTCCAAAATCTATCCAGTTCTTCATTGCCATGAACACCGTGGATTCCCCATTCAGACCTGTCTGTAGCCTGTACTTTCTTCCCTCAACTGCTTTGAGTGTCAACTGGAGACAGCTCACAGCTGGTACCTTCTCTGGAGAACTGCCCTTTGCCAAGCGAGTCCAACCTCCACTAGGAGGAAGAATACATCCTCACTACCTCCTTTCACAGAAAACTTAGGCCAGTTACTAACTCACAGGGAAGGACAGCCTGCCTCCACCTCGACTTGTGGGTCCTTGTGTCATACAAATCCATTCATGGTCTCTTAGACTGGAAGTGGCTGGCGCCTTTTGTTGATGAGACTACATCTAGAGTCTAACTTTGTTTACCTGCCCACCCCTACCTTATCTGTCTTCCTCCTCTAACTCCTCCCAAAATTGTGTGAATATAAATTTCACTTTCAAAATCTGCTCTGGGTTCATGCTGTCTCTCAATACTTTTCCACTTTCTCAGTTAAAAAGCTACCTTAATATCTCACATTATGACTTGTGTAACATATTTTAACTCATTACTCTCCCTCCAGGTACTTCCATCTGTCTTCTGACTGAGATTTCAACACAGAAATCTGCTTATTCAAATCCATGTCTTATGAGCCCTTGATACCTCTACATTTGCCCATTTTCCTTTGATCTGTGCAATGTTTACATCTTTGGCCTCCTTGCTCTCTTCTCAAACTTATACTAAATTTCTAAGGAACATTAAACTCTTGCAAAAAATTAAACCTGGCACTTACCTTATTCCCCAGGAATATGTACAAAGGCCCATGCCAGTCACTCATTTGCTGCCACAGCCCTGTCCTTCTGTTGGAAAGACTTCTCCTGCTTAATAAGCACTCTCTGAACTCACCACAATGTGCTGTCTCTGTCTGTCTCTGTGTCTCATGTTTCTTCCTCCACTTCAGTGTAGAACATATGAGGAGCCTCCCACTTCCTATCTAATATCGAAATTACCTGGTTCTGTGCCTGCAAAAAATTGTTACCAAACAAATAATCAAGTGAGGCATGGGGCTGGAAAAATTACATATTAATGACAGAGATGAAGCTAGGGGCCAATTAGGGGAGGA
>PVLC010041970.1:0-13151 GCA_004027655.1 Graphiurus murinus
CAAAAAAAAAAAAAAAAAAAAAAAAAAAAAAAAGTGTTACAGTTGGGGGTAGGACATCCACCTTTCTCGCCCCTTCCCTCAACTCCGGACTCGGTACCTTCCCCAAAGCGGCAGTTGGAGTGGAGGAAACGGCATGGCGGACCCCACAATCCAAAAGGAAATATGGGGTGAGAGGTGGCGCTGACACTTCCTGGAACTGGCCACAGGAAAAGGCAGCCAAGCTGTGAGCTGGTCCAGCCTCATGGGACACTGCTCTCAACTTCCCCCTGGTCCCGAACCTCCACGTCTCACTGTGAAATGGAGCGGAGGCTCCTGGATGCCCCCTCCTCCCTTCTATGAGGAAGGAAGGGGAGGAGGTGTTGGGAGATGAAGACCCTGTACCTCAGCTGGGGGGCAGAGGCCTACTCTTCCCTGGTGGGCTTAGAGCTGGGATGTCTTCAGAAGGTCCTTCCCTCTGTGGAGGGGAGACGGACGAGATATGCAGTTTGAGGGGTCTGGAGAAGAAGGTTCTAGAGGAGTAGATGAGCCCCTCTCCCATCCCATGCCTGCCCAACTAAGACAAAACAAAGAATACAACGACAAACAAGGCTGCTCCCTTCCCTCCACACTCCTTGAGCCCCTCCCCCATCCCAGACAGCTGTTCTAGTGGAGGACTGGTAAAGAATATACACACCATGGGGTGGGGATGGGACAGAGGGATTCACAAGCACTAGAAGGGCAGGCTAGAATCCTGGAGATGGGGAGACAGGGACAACAGCAGGGGACTGTCACCAAGATGTGGCCATCAGTGGCTCCCCTACCTCATGGCATGCCTTCCCCAACTCCATTCATCCCAGAGGAAAAGGGAAGAGAGATGGCAAAGTATCTCCTTGGTCTGAAGCTCTCAAACTGTATAAAATGGTATGCTACCCCCTGCCCCCACTCTTACCCCACCCTGGCCCTAGGCCCTTCATCTCCCAGGAGAAGGGAGGTAGCTGAATTTTTAATAAGGGGAAGAGGGGAAACATGAGTAATTTTTTTAAACTTACATTTTTAATAATATTATTTTTTTAAAAAAAACTTGGAGTTGGGATAAGTGGCAGAAGGGATGAGGAGCCCAGAGCTTTACCCCTCAATTGTCAGCCACCTAGGGGGAGGGGCATTCAACCAAGCCCCATAACCTTAAGCCCCTAAGGGCCATGAGTACAGACAACCCCGGGTTTGAAGGGGGCAAGTCAGGAAGATGGGGAACCCAGAACTTGGGGTAAGGATGGAGGCAAATGCCCTGGGGGGAGGGCGGGTGGTTGGGACATTTCTCAAAGGCCCAGGGTCCACATAGGCATCCACATGAGTAACCCCTTCCCCCAAAAAGGCTCTGTAGGGGCCAGGCCCAGCCCAGGGCCACAGGGGGGCAAATCTTGGCACCTGCCCCCAGCGAGTCCAGTTCCTCCCTGAAGTGGGTGGATGGAGGCTGCCCATTTTAGATGCTCAGTCTCTTCGATCTGTCTTCTGCTCCCTGGGGCTACGAGGGGTGGGGCAGGCAGGCAGAGCGCTGGGTGACCATGGCAGGGCCTTTACTGGGAGGCCTGTGACGTAGGGTTTTCCGATTTGCTCTCTTGGCTGGACGGAGGCTTGCTGTTCCAGGGGCTGTTGGCGCCCAGTGCAGGGGAGTTGTTAAAGCTGTCCTCGTCGTCAATGCCGTTGGCCGCGTCAAACTGGGTGTTCTCCAGCCGGGTGATGAGCCTCTCGTCCTCGTCCCCGAACTCCCCGCCCATCAGGGTGGGCTCCCCCACCACCATCACATCCTGAGAGTGGCGGAGGTCCCCAAACATAATCGGGGTAGGGGCTCGCCCGGCCCAGGGCAGCAGATACCCCCAGAACCCCCCTACCCACCCTCGAAGCCCCACCCCCTTTTTATACCAACGCCTCTGACACCCTCAGCTCCTGGAATCCTTCCCTTTGAAGGACACCAGAGCACCATGGCCTTTAGCCCACATCCATCATATTCGGGAAGAAACAAACTACTTCCCTAGCTCCCTAATCCATCTCCTGCAGATTTTAGGGGGCTCCTAAGTTCTCATCCATGTGTAAGAGATGGAGCAGATCAAAAACATGAGGGAGGAAAATGTGTGCGTGTGTATGTTTTCTGTATCTGCAAACATTCAAGCCTGCATGTCCCTCTATCAATGTGAGTGCATGTATTTCTGATGATTTGTGCCCAAAGCTGTCTGCCCTGAATATCCATGTTTCATGGCTGTCTCCATCCCTTTATGCTGCTCTATGTGCCTGTGGCTGAATCTGTGTGATCACAACCATGCATGTGCCTGCCAAGGATTCCCTCATCAGTGAAAGGAGTCAGCTCATGCTGGCAGAATACATGAGGAAAACTGTCTTTGCTTCTACGCCTGCTAGTGAGCTCAGGCTTGGACGGGGGTCAGGGGTGAGTGGTAGGGCAGCCCAGAAGAGAGAAGAAAGCCGAGATGCTTACAGGTACCTGGCTGGAGAGGGCGAAGGTGCTGGCTGGGCTCTTCTTCTTGCTGTTGCTGTTGTTGGCATTGCCACCCCCTGAGCTCATGGTGCTGCCCCCTGACATCTTCCGTTTCCGCCGTTTGCTGGGCTGCTGCCGTGCGGGCTCCGCTGTGTCAGGGAAAGGAGACAGGTGGGAAAGGGTCCTGGACGTCTATTCCCCATTCTGGCTACTCAGAAGACTGAGCCTACCCTCTCCTCAATTTGGGGGGGGGGGGGTCGGTACTGGGGACTGAAGCCGGGGCCTTTCTACCTCCAAGTACTGGGATTATAGGCATGCACCACCAGGTCCAGTCCTCTGTCCCCAGTCTTATAGACCCAGGAGCAAGGGACAGAAGGAATGTCGTAAGGAGATAACAGAACCTTGGGGAATTGTGTTAGGTCCTGGTAAAAGCAGGTGCAAGGCACTTACCAGGGGGTGCTACCATGCGCTGCCACTTCTGGAAAAGGCAGGTCTTGAGGCAGTCTCGGGGGCTGAGGCTGTAGGTCTTGTGACGGGACATGAGCTCTTGCATGGGCTCAAGTATCACACAGAGCTAGGGGTAGACCAGGAGGTAGCTCATCAGAGGAGAGACACAGAGCCAAAACCAAATGAAATAGGGTAGAAATGGGGTGATCAGAGACTCACTCGGAGGTAGTTGAGAGTGGAATTGGATAGCCCACACCGGGTGATGTTTTTGGAGAGCTGATCTAACATCTGGGGATCCTGGGCCTAGAAGGGGAGAAAGAAAAGAACACTGGCTTCTGGGATGCATCTACTCACTGGCCCTATCATTTGAGCATCATGACACTCCTGAGAGAGGGGGGCTAGTATTAAATCTGGTGGGATTTTTTTTTTGGGGGGGGGTATGGGGACTGAACCAGGGGATATCTACCTCCAAGCTAAAAACTCATCCCTTGTTTTGTTTTTGCAGTACTGGGAATTGAACTCAGGGGCATTCTATCTCTGAGCTATACCCTCAGCCCTGTTTTTATTTTATTCTTTATTTTTTGTGGTACTGGGGATGGAACCCAGGGGCATTCTACCTCCAGGCTATATTCCCAAACCTTTTTTTTTTTTCCTTCTGTGGCACTTGAGATTGAACCCAAGGGCATTCTACCTCTGAGCTACACCCCCAGCCCTATTTTTTATTCTTTATTTTGAAACAGGGTCTCATTCAGTTGTGGAGAGCCTCACTAAGTAGCTGAGGCTGGCCACGAACTCGCAATCCTCCCAGCTTAGCCTTCCGAGTACTGGGATTACAAGCATGTACCACCACGCCTGGCTCCCCAACATACATACATACATACATTATATATGTATATACATATATATATATTTTTTTTTTTTTTGCGGTACTGGGGATTGAACTCAGGGGCATTCTACCTCCGAGTTACACCCCCAGACCTATTTTTTATTCTTTATTTTGAAACAGGGTTTCACTAAGTTGCGGAATGCCTCACTAGGTAGCTGAGGCTGGCTGCGAACCTGGATCCTCCTGTCTCAGCCTCCCAAATGCTGGGATTACAAGTGTGCACCACCATGCCCAGCTTATATATATGTATTTTATATTCGGAAACAGGGTCTCACTAAGCTGCTGAGAGCCTCACTAAATTGCTGAGGTTGGCTCCTAACCTGCAATCCTCCTGTCTCAGCCTCCCAAACACTGGGATTACATGCGTGTGCCACCACGTCCAGCTTTTTTTTTTTTGTGGTACTGAGCATGGAACCCAGGGGCCTTCTACCTCTGAGCTACATCCTTAGCCCGATTTTTTTATTCTTTTTTCGGTACTGGGGATTGAACTCAGGGGCATTCTACCTCCGAACTACACCCCCAGCCCTATTTTTTATTCTTTATTTTGAAACCAGGTCTCGCTAAGTTGTGGAGTGCCTCACTAGGTAGCTGAGGCTGGCCTCGAACCCGGATACTCCAGTCTCAGTCTCCCGAATGCTGGGATTACAAGCGTGCGCCACCACACCCGGCGACTTTTTTATTCTTTATTTTGAAACAGGGTCTCACTAAGTTGCAGGGGACCTCACAAGTTGCTGAAGTTGGCCGAGAACCTGCGATCTTCCTGTCTCAGCCTCCCAAGTACTGGAATTACAAGTGTGTGCCACCACGACCAGCTCCGCCTTATTTTTTATTCCTTATTCTGAAACAGGGTCTTACTAAATTTCGGAGAACCTCACTAAATAACTGAGGCTGGCCGAGAACTTGTGATCCTCCTGTCTCGGCCTCCCAAGTACTGGGATTACAAACGTGAGCCACCACACCTGGCCCATTATTTTTTGTTTTGAAACAGGGTCTCACCACTGCTGAGGTTCTTGAACCTGTAATTCTCCTGTCTCAGCCTCCTAAGTGCTGAGATTATAGGTGTGCGCCACTATACCCAGCTTAAACTTGTTTGTGGTGCTGGTGATTGAACCCAGGGGTATTCTATCTCCGAGTTACACCCCCAGCCCTATTTTATTTTGAAATGGGCTCACTAAATTGATGACAACCTCACTAAATTGCTGAGTCTTGCTTTGAACCTTCAATCCTTGTGTCTCAGCCTCTCAATTACTGGGATTACAGGTGTATGCCACCATACCTGGCTTTAAACCTGTTTTTCAAGTGAAAAAACCCTCTCCCTCTGTCTAAGGCCACAGCTAGGAAATGGCAGACCCTGCTCCACCCTTCCCGATGCCTGCCTTCCCCGTGTCTTGGGTTCCGTCCACAACTCACATGCATGGCAAGGATGCTCCGGGGGATGAGCTCTCGGTGCTGCCGGATGCTGAAGTGCCACGTCTTTATCCGCATCATGTCATCAAACATGAACTCCAGGTACAACCGGCCCTCCACACACACCTGGGGACAGGCTTGTCACAACCTTGTCCTGTCCCCATGTACATGAAAATGTGCCTGCTACAGTTTTCCCATCTATTCACAACTCTCCCACTGCACACACTTTTGCTACCTGCACATAAATCTAGGTGCGTAATTATGACAGCACCGCCCCCAACCCACATACCTGTCATACCTGGCCTTTATACACACACATACATGCACACAGGAGGAAAGCTTAACAGATCCTTGCCCTTTCCCCCATGCAGTCAGTGATACAACCATCTGCTACAAGCTCTATGAGGGCAGGCTTGTTCACTGTAAAACACTGGGGCCCAAAAAACTGTCATGTACAAAGCTGACAAATGTTTGCTGAAAGCTGCAGCATGCCTGCCTTCCCTTCTTATTCTGCCACTTTTGATTATGCCTCCCTGGAGAACAGCTGTGAGTACATGTTGGGAAAGAGGAAATCAAACCCAGATACCCGTGTTCCATATCCTGCTGGGTTGCTGACCTGGGTGAACATGGGTTTGCCGTGCTGGGTCACCATGCTGCCCTGGTCACAGTCGAGGGACACAAAGTTGCTGTGGAATGCCTCCTTGGGATGCTTAAGCACATAATACAGCTCCGTAGCACCCCCCTCAAAAATGCTGCGGAAGTATCGTGGGATCAAGGTCCGGCCAATGGCTGTAGAAATGGGACAAACTTCAGGACTGAGGGATCTCAGAAGGGGCCAGGCAGATTCCTCCCCTGCCAAGATAGCTTCCTTGGCACTTCCACACCTCATAACTACACAGGAGGTCAACACTCTCACGCAAGAGCCCCAGAGGCCACTCACTATATCTCTTTGGTCCATCCTCCAGGCAGAAAGTGATGGTCAACATGGCATCGTCCTCAAAGAACTCAGTCGTGAAAGCATCCCACCAGAGATTGTCACACTCCTAGGGAGCACAGGGAAGGGGATGTGTATGTGTCCTAGGACCTCCCATAGGGTGCCCAGATGGAACTCCCACTGCTGAAAGGGGTCTTTTCCCTTGGTCATACCTCTGTCCAGTTCTGAAGCCGTTTGTTAAGTTCAAATATTCTATAGTCAGTTTGGTTGCCATATGGTGTGTGCCTCCTGGGGAAATGGAGAGGGGAGTTCAACAGTTCAACCCACACCTCCCTTTTCTTCTTTTACCCAGGTAATGGAAAGCACCTCCTTTCCTGCTGGACTCCACTTACCCAATCCCAGGCTCCAGGTATGTAGGCGGGTACATGGGAGTTGGGCTGTGTAAAGGAAGAGGCTATGAGAATGGGGTGGAAGACAGGAATTATTGGGGGGGGGGACTCCCTTCCCTTTCCAGGCAGGTTCTCATCTGAAAAAGGATGAGGAGCAGGCAAGGGACTCACCCCACATCCCGATCTAGCATGGTGCCGGGATGAAAGGGAGGGAAGGCGTTGCCGTTCGGGGGCTCCTTCGGCGAGTACAGCTTGAATGACTTTGAGGAACAACCTAAAAGAGAAAGAAAGAACAGTCCCATAAACCCCTCTTGGGAGCTGTCCGGGAAGCCTGCTGGGCCAGATGGATAGGAACTGGTCTTCTTACAAGAGAGGTAGACTGTGAGAAGGAACTACTCTAGGGAGCACCTATTTTTTTTTTTTTTTTTTTTTTTGCGGTACTAGGGATGGAACCCAGGGGCGTTCTACCTCCGAGCTATACCCCCAGCCCTATTTTTTATTCTTTATTTTGAAACCGGGTCTCACTAAGTTGCGGAGTGCCTCACTAAGCAGCTGAGGCTGGCCATGAACCCGGATCCTCTGGTCTCAGCCTCCTGAATGCTGGGATTACAAGCGTGCGCCACCACGCCCGACTTAGGGAGCACCTATTACTCCAACTGAATCTGGCTCCAGTCTTGCTTAATTAAGAAACCAGGAGTGGGGTGTAGCTCCATTAATGGTAGAGCCTAGCATGTGAGAACCTTGGGTTCAAAACCCAGTACTGCACAAAAACAAAAACAAATAAACAACAACAACAAAAAACAGGAGTATTCAGCCCTAATCCAAGCCCTATTTATTTATTTGGCTCACCACTAAATGACAGTAGAACTGAAGCTGGAAAGAAATGTCAATATCAAGCCGGGCGTGGTGGCTCACGCTTGTAATCCCAGCATTCGGGAGGCTGAGACCGGAGGATCCGGGTTCGCGGCCAGCCTCAGCTACCTAGTGAGGCACTCCGCAACTTAGTGAGACTCGGTTTCAAAATAAAGAATAAAAAATAGGTCTGGGGGTATAGCTCGGAGGTAGAATGCCCCTGAGTTCAATCCCCAGTATCGCAAAAAAAAAAAAAAAAAAAAAAAAAAAGAAATGTCAATATCAATATCATAAAATAAATAATCCTCTAAATATTAAATCCCAGCTGCTCAGGAGGCTGAGGCAGGAAGACTGCAAGTTCAGGGCCAGTATGGCAACTTAGTGGGACCCTGTCTCAAAATAAAAAAATAAAAAGGGCTGGGGATGTAGCTCAGTGATAGAGCACCCTTGGGTCCAAGCCCTAGTAATACCAAAAGAATCTATATTTATTCATTTATTTTTGTGGTACTAGAAATCAAACCCAGGGCAGTCTACCTCTGAGCTACACCTCCAGTCATATTTTATTTTTTGTTCCGAAACAGGGTCTCACTAGGTTACTGAGAATCTCCCTATGTTGCTGAGGATGTCCTCAACCTATGATCCTCCTGTCTCAGCCTCCCAAGTACTATTACAGGCATGTGCCACCACACTTAGCTTAGAATTCAATTTTGATTGATAAGTTGCTTTTTTTTTTTTTTTTTTTTTTTGGTGCTAGGGATTGAACCCAGGGGCATTCTGTCTCTGAGCAATACCTCCAGCCTGATTTTCTTTCTCATTTGGAAACAGGGTCTCACTAGGTTGCTGAGAGCCTCGCTAAGTTGATGAGGCTGGCTTTGAACCTGTGGCTTTGTACCTACAATCCTCCTATCTCAGCCTCCCAAGTCCTGGGATTGCATGCACCAACATGCCTGCTGATAAACTCCCTTTTTATCTACATAGTTTCATTCAGTCATCACAACAACCTTGTGAGGTAACAAGATTGACAGTAACATTCCCATTGTATAGGTGAGGCAAGTGGGAGCTTAAAGGGACTTGCCGAGATCATAAAGCCAGTAGCTAGCAGAGCTAGGACTTGAGCCCAGATATTTTGATTCCCATATCCTATATTATTTCTACCATCTGACTCCTTTACTGCCCTCTGGAGACCAAGATGGGTGAGGACAAAGGGGAATTTTGGGAACTCTCTACCCCCTCGGCTCCCAGGGTCTCAAGAGAGCAGGGGATATAAAGATAAAGAGGAGTGGGTGTCTGTTGGGTGCCTCCCACCAGATAACCAGTTGGGCCTTCAGCCTCCTCCACCAACAGCCACTCCCTTATCAGCCCAGCCCCCCAGCCCACACCCACCAAGGGTAGAGTATTGTCTCCCAAGGAGAAACCCAAGCTTCAACCCCTTTTCTCTAGAGACTTACAGTGGGGGAGGGAAGCAGAAGAACCTCCATCAGATTCCACTCTGCTTACAAATGGAACACAGGAGGCCTGGGAAGAAGCCTAGGTTCCATGGGGCTCAGCCTGGGAGGCAAGTGGTAACTAGAAAGAGGTCTCTGTTGTATATCTGGGCACTTGCACATGGTAGCTTAGCTTCCACCTCATCTAGCAGCATATACAGTTCCTGGCATACTGTTTCCTGACTGGGAGAGTTAAATTCATAATTGGGTAGGAGCCAGGTAACCGTGCAACTCTCCAAAAAAGAGGGGAAACTGAGGCAAGACCCCAAAGATTCTGGCCCTAGTCACACTCACTTTCTCAGGTGCCCAAAACTTGACTGCACTTGGAAGGGTAAAGGCACTGGCTATATCTGAGTCCCTTCTCCAATTTAGATACAAAATCTATTTTGTTCCTGGGGGGGAGGGGGGGAGGAGACAAAGGAAGACCCTGTGCCAATATGTGTCATTTAATGCTCTCCCAAGGGGGCTCTCCTCACTGTGTGGGCAAAAGGAGGGTCCCGCAGGGGCCCAGACTACGCAGTCCCTGAAGGTGCCAAGAGTCAGAAGCCTGTGTGTGCCTGCACCACACATGTGCGTCTCCATCCTGCCTAGCAGGCTTCCACCCTCAGCTCGCCCCAACACGCCTACTAGAGTTGGAACCCAGCAGCCCCAGGCAGGATCAGGGTGCCCACAAGAGGCCCTCACCCCATCATGCATGAACTCTCACAGGCCACATCCACATGTTCCAAGCACAGCACATACTGCCTCCACCTGCCAGGCTGAGAATGAGCCCGTCTCTCATGAAAGAGTCCCTATCCAGCCCCCAAGAGTCAGTATTTCACAAACAGGTAGTCTAAGGCCACCTAGGAAGCCCACCAGAGGCCAAGAGTCTTAGGACTGGCCCTTATCCCCCAACTAGGCCATCCTTTCTTCAAAACCAGAATTGCTCCTGTCCCCTAAGTTTCAGAGCCCCTTGAAGAAATGTGCCAGCTCAAGAACCTGCAGAGAAGGAAAGCAGAACACCTGAGTTGGTCTCCAATTCCAAAAAATGTCTCAGAGTCTTAGTTTCTCTCTCTAGAGAAAGGACTGGCATTGTCTGGGACTGGATAATAGTTTTGAGGAGCCAAAGCCTAAAGCTCTGAGTCCTCTATTTACTCCTCCAGTGAATGGACACAAATCCAGCCTCTCTCCAAAGCCATAGCAACTCCCAGTAGCCCCAACACAAGGTGCTGGGAGTGAGAAGAGAAGGGGAGGGACATCACCCAGACCATCTGTCCCTGTTGCCGCCTGTCCCCAGCAGCAGGGGTAGAGGGAGAGAGGTGGGGGTGGGGGTGAAGGGAATGTGTCATCCAGCCAGGGAGTCAGACACCCCTCTCCCAGCAATCTGGGAGCCTTTAGGAAGGGGGAGAGAAAAGCCCAGAACTCGCAAAGTTTTCACAGGATGGCAGCTGCATCCTGGGCTGAAGAGGGTACCTCCAGCTGGGCATTCCCATGGTAACCAGTCTGACCTGAGGGCAGGCCCCCTCCCTTTGGGGGCTGACCACAGGTCGGCAGACCTGGCCTCTGGGCTGGGGCACCTCTCCCCCTGCCAGCATACTAGGCCTGGGCCAGACGGAGGGCCTTCCGCCCACCCCCGACAAGCTTACAGGGTGCCCAGACTTACCTGGGAGAACTGAGGGGGCCAGGAGAGGTGCGGGGAGCGTCTAGAAGCCCAGAGGGGCCCTGGCAGGGGTGAGGACTGAGGTGGGGCCAACTTCAGCCGCTCATGTCCCGAGTGGGACAGGCCGGCCTGGCAGGGAGCTCCACTCCGCCGGCCGCACAAAGACTCTCACGCACTGCCTCCGCCCGCCCCGCCGCGGCCACAGCCCCGGGGGAAAGTTACAATGGCCACTGGGCCGGGGGCCGGGGGCCAGGGGGCCGGCCTGGGGGGCGGGGGGCCGTGGGGAGTCCGGAGCCTTCTTTGTTTGCAAGGTTTCCCTCAACAATGGCTGCTCCGCTCTTTCCTCTCTCCTCCTCCTTGGCTCTCTCCGCCGCCGCCTCTCTGCCTCTGCCTCCGAGCAGCCCGCCCGCCCTCCCCAGGCCACGGGGCCCCTCTGCTGGGGGCAGCAGGAGAGGCAGGGCCCGGCACTCACACTCACTCACACTCGCACACTCAGACACACGCAGCGCCCGCCGGCTCCTTCCTTTCTCCCTTTCTCTCCCTCCCTCTCCTCCTCGCTAGCTCTCCCAGCTTCTCTCCGAATGAGGCCCCAGGGCGGGCGGAGGGTGGAGCTGCCCCGCCGGCCCCGCCCCCTCTCGGCGAGCGAGGAGGAAGAGGAGGGAGGAGGGACTGCTGAGAAAAACAAAAGAGAGACGGAGATGGGAGACCAGGACGGAGCAGACTGGGCTCGGAGGGACCTGGATGAAGAGGAGGCCTGGGGTGCCGACCTCGAAACGCACCCACCCCTGCCCCAGGCGCAGTGCTGAGGAGTGGGCAGGGGAGTCAAAGACACAGGCAGGGATGGAGGAGGGTGCTGGCCTCTCTGCAGGCTTCTAGTATCTTCAACCTGCCTGCCAAACCGCCCCCAAGTCTCTCCTGCGTGCCCCAGTGATCGCTCAGGTTGAAGGCCAGCCTGGGCTGCCACCCTGAGCTCCCCTGGTGAAATCCCAGAGCAGCTGGGGGGAGGCTCCAGGGGGTTATTTTTGACAGAGACACAGTCTGACTTCAGCCAGTAAACACTGATTGGAGGAAGGGGGAACATTTCAATCTTCCCTGCCCCCAACCTAGCTAAGTTCCAGGTCCAGGCTTAGATCCCCTTAACAGGAAGCAACCTTCCCCCAAGACCACCCTGAAGCCACAAACCACCCCGAAACCACGTGGGTACTAGGGGAAGAAAGAGATGTTGTCAGAGTTAGGGAAAGCAAACTTGCCCATCCAAGTATATCCAGAAGGAGCTGCTGAATCGTCCCCGACATCCCAGATTAAAAAAAAAAAAAAGGTATGTGGTTAGTGGGGTAGGACTGTCCTCCAGTCCAACAGAAAGTAGCTCAAGGGAAGAGATACTTCTGAAACTTGGGTATTTGTCCAGGCTACCTAGACGGGAAAAGAAAACACACACACACACACACACACACACACACACACACACACGGGAGGGGGAGTTCCTACTTTCATTTTTCTTTGCAATTTGAGTGTCCTCTTTACTCTCCACCTCCCTCCAACTATATTCACACATAAACCCAAGGACAGGATCCCTCCCCTCTCTTTTTTTTTTTTTTTTTGTACCTGGGATTGAACTCAGGGGCGGGCATTCTACTCCCAGCTACAATCCTGTCCTTTTTTATTTTGAAACTAAGTTGCTGAGGGTCTCACTAAAATTCCTGAGGCTGTCCTCAAGCCTGCAATCCTCTGGTCTTAACCTCCCAAGTACAGGGAAAACAGCTTTGTGACACCATGCCTAGCCATGGACAGGATTTCTGAGGACATACACACTAATCGACTGCAACAATATTGCACCTGGCTCTGTGAACATCCTCCACACATAAATAACACTTCTCACTGTCACATAAATCAGTACCTGATACACACTTCAACCTGTGATATACTTCAAACCCTAAATATGCCCCAAACCTGGCTATAGACATGCAGACCACACACATACAGAGTCTTTGTCAGATCCTGACTTCTATATACACTAGGACCTGTGACACACACATATGCACCCTGACCTCACTACACACACCAAAACTGTGCTATATCCCTAAACCTATGAAGACCATCACATACAAAGAGCACCTGGGGAGAGTGCAGGGGGTTATATTTATGTTTATTTGTTATGCAGGGATGTACCCTATAACCCCCACTCTTGAGACCTGCACATCATTCTCTATTGCAACCTCCCTAAATGATGTATACCAGCTTTCACAAACATTGAAATCTATGACATTCTGCCAGACCCTGCAACACAGAGCCTACCACCTGGACTTAAGACATTTCTACTCACACCCAGCCCAACTGTGGAGTAGCCACACTCCTCCACTGACAGGACAATTCTGTCATTTGTTTTCTGCCTTTAAACTTTTCAAAGCAGCCAGGCATGGTGGCACATGCTTGTAATCCCAGCATTTGGGAGGCTGAGACAGGAGGATCCGGGTTCGAGGCCAGCCTCAGCTACCTAGTGAGGCACTCTGCAACTTAGTGAGACGCTGTTTCAAAATAAAGAATAAAAAATAGGGCTGGGGGTATAGCTCGGGGGTAGAATGCCCCTGAGTTCAATCCCCAGTACCGCAAAAAAAAAAAAAAAAAAAAAAAAAAATTTTAAAATTT
>PVLC010041971.1:0-13153 GCA_004027655.1 Graphiurus murinus
GTTTTGATCCATTTTGCCACCCTGTGCCTTTTTATTGGAGAGTTGAGACCATTTATATTCAGTGTGATTATTGAGAGATGATTTTTAATTCCTAACATTTTGAGTTTTGACTTCTGTTTGCCATAGTGTTTGTTCTTTTTTGCTTAGCTGTTTGCTTCCTGGAAATTATTGTTTCTCTGGTTCTGATGTTTACTGGTTAATTCTTCTCTGTAGTTAATCTCTTTAAGTAGTTTCTCTAGTGCTGGTTTGGAAGACAAAAATTCCTTCAGTTTCTGTTTGTCATGGAAGGTTTTTATATCTCCATCAATTTTAAGAGAGAGTTTTGCTGGGTATGAGAATCTTGGCTGCAAGTTATTTTCTTTCAGAGTTTGGAATATGTTACTCCATCCTCTCCTAGCTTTCATGACTTGATTTGGGAGGTCTGGCATAATTCTAATTGGTTTGCCTCTAAGTGTCACTTGGCCTTTTACTTTTGCTGCCTTTAAGATTCTCTCCGTTGCCTCTATATTGGTCAATTTCATTACTATGTGGCGTGGCGAACCTCTTCTTTGGTCTTGTCTTGAGGGAGTTCTGCATGTTTCCTGGACCTGTGTGTTGACTTCTCTTTCTATGTTTGGAATATTCTCTGTTATTATTTCTTTGAAGAGATTGTTTTTTCCATAAGTTTCAACTTCTAATCCCTCTTCTATGCCTATTATTCTTAGGTTGGCTCTTTTAAAATTCGCCCAGATCTCTTCGATGTCCAATTCATACTGTCGTATTTTTTTTCTAAGTTATGTACTATAGATTCATTGTTAGTTTGGTCATCCTCTAAGAGTGATATTCTATTTTCTATGTGATCTAATCTGCTGTTTATAGTTTGCATTGATGCCTTCATTTCGATTATTTCATCTTTTACTTTCTTCAATGCTTCTGTTTGGTTTCTCTTTAGGTCTTCGAATTCTCTGTTTATTTGTTCCTTTATGTCTTCCTTTATTTCTTTAAAGCTCTGCATACATTCTTTCTGAAAATCCTGTCTTGTTTCTAGTATTAAAGATCTGAATTTTTTTTCTGGTAGTCTCTGCCATTCTGGGTTGGTGAGATCTGTTTTTGAGGGGTGGTGGTGGCTCATTGTTTCTTTCTTACTTTTCCTTCCCATGGTTTCCCTGTTCTTCAATTTATATCTTTGCTGTTCTTGCAAGTTTTCTTGTCCAATCTCTGTAGTTGGGGTTTGGGGGTGACAGGGTGTGTTCAGAGATAGAGTTTGGGTGAGAGGTCACCATAATAGATGCAGGGATCGGGTAAAGAAGGGGGTAAATATTAGAGATGGTAGATATTGATATGTGACAGGAAAAAGAGGAAAAGAAGAGAGATGAGGTAAAGTATAGCAGAGAGGAATATGGGGGGGGCTTGTAAAAGGGGTAAGGAGGGGGTTCAATGACCTAAGCGATAACAAAGCAAGTATTCATCCAAATAAACATAAACAAATCAAAGCAATAACAGAGTTTAGACAGATCAAATTTGAAAACTTAACACCAAAAGAGAATGAAAAAAACAAAACAAAACAAAACAAAAACAAAAACAAACAAACAAACAAAACAAAACAAACAAAAAAAATCCCAAATTCTACAAATAGCAAAAAGACACTAAAACCAACGTTCTCCTAGTTCGTAAGTACCGAGCTTAAATTTTCACGTGTCTTTGGCGTTTTTTGTTTATTTATTTATTTATTTTAATTTTCTCTGTCAGTGCAGGCAGAGAGTTGCTCACTGCTAGTTTATGTCTCTGGACTCTCCACTGGGTCTGGCTGCATCTCTGTCTCTGCTCTTTGCTTTAGCAGTCTAAAAGCCAGGCCTTTCCAGAGACCCTGTGTGCACTGGGTTCCTCCACCCTTCTTGCTCTGTCTAGGCTCTAGCAGGGCAGATGGCTGAGTCTATCCTTTGTTTTGTGAATCCCGCACCCTGCACTCGAGGTGCGCGTGGCCCGACTTACGTCTCCGTCTCCCTGCACCTCGGCCTGTTCCCGTTCTGATGGCTGGGGGCACAACTGGACAATGATGGTCTGCGTAGCTAGCAGGAAGTTGGTGGGAGGGGCTTGCAGCAAAGATGGCAGGCTCCCCTCTCTGAGTTTGTGTTCGAGTTTCCAGTATTCCTTCTCTTCCTTCGGTCAAGAAGCTGGATTCACGCCTGTGCTCTTTCTTCCTTTGTGCCATTGGTCACTGCTCCATCTTTGTGGTGTTTTGTAGACACTGGCCCTCGGGAGCTTACACCTGGCCCACGGGAGCTTCCGCCAACTCTTCTGCAGGGGGGTTCTGATATCTGTGAGTGTTGCGGAGATCCCCACCTGGGTAGTTCACGGAGATCTGGGGCCAACGCCACGCCTGGGCTGTTAGCTGTGTCCCTGTGTAGTTAGCCACTCACAGCGTCTGGCTCATCCCCCCGGTGCTCCTTCCACAGCCTAATTCTTCTGCATGGCACTGAACCACCGCTGCGCAGGGTGCCGGGCCATAGCCCTGGGCGTGGGGTTGTAGCAATTCCTCTTACACTTCTGAGTCTGCTTTTTTGATCTTCTTTAGGTGTAGTTCAAATTTCACTTCTTTTTTGTTGTATTTTTCTTCTGTAAGATGCTCCTTATATGGTAAATTTTGTTCGAATTCACAGCATCTGGGGAGAGCTGTTTCATTCAGTCGCCATCTTGGATCCATCTCCCTATTTTGTTTTGAAACAGAGTTTCACAATGCACCAATTTTAAAAAAGAAATAAATAAAAAAAGAAAGAAATTTAACACATTTTCAAAAAGGGGGGAGCAACCTGCAAATGCAAATCAGATGACTCACATGTTGAAATGATCATGTAAGGTCTTACAGCAGCTATTGTAGCTATGCTGTGTAAGGTAAAGAAAATATGTTCAAAATAAATACAAAAACAAAGCTTCACATAAAATTACAAAAGATTTTTTAATTGAAAATTTAAGGATATACCAGATGGGCTACTCATAAATGGAAATGGCAGGTGAGTCAATGAATTTGAAAATAGAAACATAGAATTCATAAGGAATAGAAATGTAAACAATTTTAAAATAGGCTTTGTTCAGAGCCTCAAGAACTTATATGACAATTATTAAAATGGTACCCAAATAATTAATTATTGTCCAAGAATAAATCCCTCTTACCATCTCTCTAATCATAATCCAATAATACTGTTAATTAAATACCTACTTGAATGTTTTCTTAAGGCCTTTTTAAAAATATTATTATTTCTATTTCCTCTGCCTAAAATTTATTTTTCCTAGGTATCAATATACAGTGTTCCCTCTACTTTCCTCCTTCAAGTCTCTTCTAAATATCACTCTATTTAAAGCTATAATGTGCTTATCTCACCTACTTTCTCTTTCCCTCTATTCTGCTTAATATTCTCCACAGCACTAATCTGAACTACTACACATGTATTTACAATAGGGTATAGTTTAATGATGAATATAATTTATGTCTGTTTTGTTTTCAGTGGTAGTCTTAAGAAGTAAACAATTATTTGTTAAACCCATGAATTAATTAATTAATACAACATATGGAAATAATCATTTCTCTTTCCAGATACACTAATCTTCCTGAAACACAAGAATATATGTGATATATACAATGCACAATATACAGTACATATATTTATACAATATACAATGCATATATGGATGGTGCATTGCATATTTTACCAATATACTATATATACTGTATATACTGTATATATAAGTATAATGTATATACTGTATACTGTATATACAGTATATACATTATACTTGTATATATAAGTATATATAAGTATACAGTATATACTGTATATACAGTATATATAGTATATTGGTAAAATATATATATATAGATTCATCATATATATAGATGTAACATATACATACATACATGTTATTGGTGCAAAATATATTGTATAATGTGTATGTATACACACATATATTATTGGTGCATTCTAATCATACATGTTAATGAAGTACAAGATGGTGGAGGCATACATGCACACAACATTTATTCAGATCTTCCCCAATTCCTACTCCATTCCCTCCCCCCTACTTCCTTCTTAGGTTCAGCTTGGAGATTGACTTTGATATGTTTGTAAATGTACATCATGTGCATTAGGGTGTTCCCCTGACCATCACCTTCAGTTAGGTCACCTTCTTTGCTCATCTAAGATTTCTTCTTCATCTAGAGTCCTTCCTATGACCCACTTTCTCCGTAGCTTCTGCATATTAGGAAGAGCATTCAATTTTTTACTTTTTGTGATTAACTAATCTCACTTAGCATAGTGTTTTCCAGTTCCATCCATTTCCCTTCAAATGACATAATTTTGTTCTTCTTTATGCCTGAGTAAAATACCATTGTGTACATATCCCATAGTTTTGTAATGCATTAATCTGTTGATGGACATCTTGGCTGGATCCATAGTTTGGAAATTGTGAACTGTGAAGCTATAAACATAGATATGCATACATTATTCTAACAGTTTGGTTTCCATTCTTTTGGGTAGATACCCAGGAGTGGTATTGCTGGATAGTAGGTTAATTCCCATTAATCTGAGGACCTGACATACTGTTTTCCAAAGTGGTTGCACTAATTTGCAATCTCACCAACAATATATTAGAGTTCACATTTCTTTACACCCTTACTAGCATTTCATTTTGTTTGTGTTTTTAATGATTACCATTCTAATTGGGGTTAGGTGAAATCTCATGGTTGTTTTGGTTTGCAGCTCTCTGATTGCTAATTATGTTGAATGTTTTTTCATACATTTATTGAACATTTGTATTTCTTTTTGGTAAAGTGTCCAGTTCACTTGCCCTTTTTTTTTTTTTTTTTTTGGTGGTACTGGAGATTGAAATCAGGGGCATTCTACCTCTTAACTACACTCTCAGTCCCATTTTTTTATTCTTTATTTTGAAGCAGGGTCTCACCAGGTTGCAGAGTGCCTCATTAAGTAGCTGAGGCTGGCAAGGAACCCAAATCCTCCTGTCTCAGCCTCCCAAATATTGGAATTATAAGCATTTGCCACCATGCCTGGCTTCTTGCCCATTTTTTGATTGGGTTATTTTTTTCTTAACAAGGAATTCTTGAGTTCTTTATATATAGTATTTATTAGTCCTCTATCAGAGGAGTAGTTGGAAAAATTTTTCTCTCATTCTG
Organism: Graphiurus murinus; assembly: GCA_004027655.1. Lineage (NCBI taxonomy): Eukaryota > Metazoa > Chordata > Mammalia > Rodentia > Gliridae > Graphiurus > Graphiurus murinus. Next base: position 5,165 of record PVLC010041971.1, read on the forward strand.
TTTGCTCTTTGTTGAGGTTCTTGATAGTTTCCTTTGCTTCAAAGAAGCTCTTCAGTTTAACGTAATCTCACATATTGATACTCCTTTTACTATATTGTGACTTTGGGGTATTGTTGAGAATTTTACCTGTGTCTATGTGTTAAAGTGTTGCACCTATGCAATCTTCAAGTAGCTGCAAGGTCTCTAGTTTCATTTCCAAATTTTGATCAAACTTAAATTGACTCTTGTGCAGGGTGAGAAAGTGGGGTTTATTTTCACTTTTATGCTTATTATTAATCAGCTAACCTAACTAAAAGAAAGAGAGAATCAACCCAAATTACTAAAATAAGAGATGAAAAAGGTGATATTCCTGGAAGCATAGAAATCCAGAGGTTTATTGAGAAATACTTTGAAAAACTGTACCCCAACAAAATGGAAAATCGAGAAGAAATTGACAAATTTCTAGATACATACATTCTTACTAAATTGAGTCAAGAACATGCAGAAAATTTAAACTTACAAAATACAACCAAATATATTGAAGTAGCAGTAAAGAGCCTACCATCAAACAAAAGGCCAGGACCAGATGGTTTCCCAAGTGAACTTTATAAAACCTTTATAGAAGAGCTAGTCCCAATACTCCTCAATCTATTTCATGAAATAGAAATAAATGGGACTCTCCCAAAAGCATTCTATGAAGCAAACATCACATTAATAACAAAGCCAAATAGAGATAGTTCAAGAAAAGAAAATTATAGGCCTATATCATTCATGAACTTAGACGCAAAATGGCTAAACAAAACTCTAGGAATGTGCATTCAAAACCACATCAAGAAAATTATACACTGACAAAGTTGGGTTCATCCCAGGGATGCAAGACTAGTTCAACATATGAAAAACAAGCCATATATTTCACCACATAAACAGAACTAAAGACAAAAATCACATGATCATTTCAATAGACACTGAAAAAACATTCAGTAAAATTCAACACTCATTCATGATAAATCATTGCAGAGAATTGGAATAGAAGGAGCATATCTCAACATCATAAAGGCAATATACAATAGGCCCACAGCCAACAACACATTAAGTGGGAGAGTTTCCACTGAAAACGAGGACAAGACAATGATGTACAATATCTCTACTTCTTTTCAATATAATACTTGTAACTGTAGCCAGAGCAATAAGGCAAGAGAAGGTAATCAAACTAGTACAAATCAGAAAAGAAGAACTAAAACTATCCCTATTTGCAGATGACATGATAATATACTCAAAAGACTCAACAAATTCCACCAAAAGACTTATTAAACTTATCAACAAATTCAGAAAAGTGTCTGTATACAATATCAATTTAAGAAAATCAGAAACTCTCCTGTATACCAACAATAAATCCACTGAAACAGAAATCCAGAAAACACTTCCTCTCACAATATTGCCCCTCCAAAATAAAATACTTAGGAATAAACCTAACCAAGGAGGTAGAAGACCTCTACAAGAAAAAATATAAAATATTGAAAAATTTTAAGAACACATTAGAGGATGGAAAGATGTTCCATGTTCTTGGACATTTTTTACTGAGTAAACACTTATAATCCATTGACCTTCCAAATAGCTGTTGTTCTATTAGACTCATGATTGAGGAGGAATCAACTTCTTGAGGAAAGTAATTAAATCATCAATGATACTAAGTCACTATGATGTAGGTAACATGAAAGAAAAATAAAACCTTTAAATTTGAATGCAGCTGGAGAAGAGAAATTCTTCTTAAAGCTTGTAAGATGTCCATTTTATTAAATACATTTCCATAAGGCCTGCCTAGATCTTGTCATATTATTTGAAATGTAAATACAGGATTAAAACACCAAGCTATTCCTTTTTAAAAATTTTATATATAAGTGTATTTTATAATATACCAATGCTCTATGAAGACCATTAACTAATATAAGTGAAGAACTGTTACAGAATATTGCTTCTTATGCTTAAATGTTAGAAAGTTTCATTTTCCTTTAGTCTTCCCATGAGGATTAAATAAACTTATTACTCTACAAAAAGGATACATTTTCAATATTGTCACTTAAATGAAGGAATCAAATATTTTCATAAATCTCAAAAGAATACATCTCAGAGACTGAAATTAAATTCTGCCTTATCTATAGAGAAATAAAATAGCTTATGACTATTTCATGGATGCTGTTATGATACATAAGACTCCTGGGTCAGAGAAAAAAACTTCATTATTCACAGCATAGCAAGAAGCACAAGCATAGTATTTGCATCTGTTTTGATTGACCTACAGTCCAGTAGAAGTGAGCAAGGGAGCCAAGGGAGATGCTGTCCATGCAGAAAGTACTGTATCATAGTCCTCTCCCTTGTATTTCTGCATTACTCATTGTGTGAAGGTACAATGCTTGGGAAGCATTGAAAATGGTGAACTCACAACAGATAAATGGATTACAGAATTGTGGTATATACACACAATAGAATTTTACACAGTTATAAGGAAGAACAAAAATATGCCATTTGCAGGAAAATGGATGGAACTACAGAATTATTTTAAGTGAGATTAGACAGTTACAGAAAATTAAGGGTCATATGTTTTATCTCATATGTCAAAGCTAGGAAGAAATTGGATGGATACAATAGACTCCAAACAAAGGAGGAGAAACCCCAGTTGAATGATGGTAGAAGTCTGGGGGTTTGAGGGAGAAGGGAGACTTGATGAAATAAACTTTTCAAATAATGTTATGTACATACATGAAATTATCAATGTCCATCTCAATATCATGTATGGGGAAGGGGAGGAAGCGAGGTGGGATTAGGGGGGAAGTCAATCAAGTGCTGTGTGCATATATGTTCTTGTCACTCTAAATTTCATTATGATGACTGCTTACAATGCACCAATAAAAGTATATTTAAGAAGAAAATGGTTGAATTATTACTTTTATGGTTAAGTGTTGAGAAAGTCTGCTCTTGGTATTAGAGGAAGGCATTACCTCAGCCCACAAGGTTGCTTGTTCCAAGCACAATTTTGAGAAACGATCTGAATAAAAACTGGCCACAGTCTTTCATTTTTGGCATGCTCAGCAAAAACATGTACTGGGGTTTATGGGGGATTATTTATATCAACAGTACAACCATATTTCAAAATCTAAGGATTCAATTTAATAGGGACACAGATAACCTCTCTCCAGTAGAAAAATAATTGAAGTTAGAAGATTTCTAAACTATTTTTAGCAGTACAAAGAGTGATGAAATAGTGACAATAATTTTTTGCACAAAGACCTAATTTCTATTTTCTTTCTTTTAAATTTATTTTCTTTGAAATGTCCTTCAAATTTTTCCTATTTATTCTACTTAATTGTCATGTCTAAAGTAAATAATCTTACAGAATGTGTGTATTATAGTATCTCCATTTGTATCTCTGGATTACAAGCACTATTATAGATACCTTGATGTCCAATGCATACAAAATACAGTTTTTAAAGATATATAAAATACAGTTTTCATTTTTCTTTATATTTATACTCATCCCACTGCTTCTGAAAAAGTATTCTATTTGGGTTATAGTCATACAATTTGATAAGTTTAAACTACACAATATTTTAATATTTGTTTTGTTTTGGATTTGGTTTAATTCTTTTATATGGATATGGGAAATAAAATTATAAAATGAGACAAATAAATTATAAGAAATATAACTCTACTATAAGTAATGTGACACTAATCAGTGAGGATAATACACAAGAAGAATAGCAACCAAAACTGTGCCCCCTAAATCACAGCTATGTTTAATTAAATCACAAATTGAAAAGGAAAGAGAACCCTGATTTAAAGCTAGGTGAACTCAGTCTACATTAGGACATAACCTTTCCTGTACTTCCTTGTATCATTCTTCAACAAACTATATTAAGACATCTGTATACTCTAATCTTATCTACCATCTTATTTCTCACTTTGGTTAATATGGGAGTGCACTAAGTCATTGCAAGAGGCAAGATTTCCATTGTGTAAAATTTCACTCCTTTCATGGTTCCCTTCTACTGTTATTAATAAGTGATGAGTCAGCTTTTATTAAAGCACTTCCAATAAAAAACAAAATTATATATTAGGCTTTCATTGATTTCTTTTTTTTGGGGGGGGGGAATGGGGATTGAACCCACAGGCATTCTACTTCCGGGCTACGCCTCCAGTCCTATTTTTTATTATTTATTTTGAAACAGGGTCTCACGAAGTTGCAGAGGGCCTCACTAAGTAGCTGAGGTTGATTTCGAAGCTGGATCCTCTGGTCGCAACCTCCCAAATACTGGGATTACAAAAGTGCACCACCACGCCCAGCTCATTGATTTCTTACATAAATCAATTTGGATTGACAATTAAAGTCTCAACGTCTGCCACTCTAAAATTTTCCGTTATTAAATTATATATTTTTTATTTATAAGTAATTGTATATTTGCATGAGATTAGAAGAAATAATATATAAACAGACTATGTACCCTGTACCAAGTTTCACCCTATGGTAACTTATTTTAAAATTATCTCATAGTATAACAACCAGGATGCTGACATTGGTAAAGACAGTATACCGAGCATCTTCATCACACAAGACTCTCTCAGGTTGCCCTTTTATAACTAACCTTGCTTATCTCCAACATCCATATCCATTTATCCCTGGTACAAATTATTTGGCTTCCATTTTTATAATGTTATCATTTTAAGAATTTATATAAATGGAAACAAAGAGAATGAAACCTTATTAAAAATCTCTGGGGCCGGGCGTGGTGGCGCACGCTTGTAATCCCAGCATTCGGGAGGCTGAGACCGGAGGATCCGGGTTCGCGGCCAGCCTCAGCTACCTAGTGAGGCACTCCGCAACTTAGTGAGATTCGGTTTCAAAATAAAGAATAAAAAATAGGGCTGGGAGTATAGCTCGGAGGTAGAATGCCCCTGAGTTCAATCCCCAGTACTGAAAAAAAAAAAAAAATCTCTGGGGATCCATTCAGGCAGTTGTATGTATCAGACTTGTTCCTTTTTATTACTGAGTACTATTCTATGGTATGATTGTGCCAGGTTTATTATTTAACCCTTAACTCACTGAAGAACTTCTCAGTTGTTTCCATTTGGGGAGCTAATACAAATGATGTTGTTACAGGATTTGGGTGAACATAAGTTTTCTTTGTTCTGGGATAAATGTCCAGGCATACAATAGCTATATCATATGGTGTTACATGTTCAGATTTTTAAGAGACTAGAAATGTGTTTTTCAGAGTGGATACACCATTTTACATTCCAAACAGCAATTTATAAATGATTCCATTTCTGTGCACCCTTATCAGAATTTGATATTGTAACTATATTTCATTTTAGCCTTTGTGACAGATATAGTGGTATCTTATTTGGGTTAAGTTTCAATTTCTTTAAAAGCTAATGATATTAATGTGTTATAATTATCTTATTTTGTACTACACATCCTAAGTTTTCCAATTTTCTAAGTGGATTTAGAAAAAAATTACTGTTGATTTTCTAGAGTTCTTGGTGCATATATTCTTAGCTAATTATGTAATTTTCAAATATTTTCTCTCAGTATGTGGCTTGTATTTTAAATTCTTAATATATTATTATTATTATTATTATTATTATTATTATTATTATTATTATTATTATTATTATTTTAATGTGGTACTAGGGATGGAACCCAGAGGCATTCTACCTCCAACCGACACCCTCAGTCCTATTTTTTTTATTTTTTATTTTGAAACAGGGTCTCACTAAGTTGCGGAGGCCTAAGTAGCTGAGGCTGGCCATGAACCTGGGATCCTCCTGTCTCAGCCTCCCAAGTTCTGGGATTACAAGCATGTGCCACCATGCCTGGACTTAACAGATTATTTTTTAGAGCAAAGTTCTAATTTTTTAGAAATTTATCTGTATTTCCTTTGTTAATCAGGCTTTTTTTATTTCTTTTTTTTTTTTACTAGTTCTGAAGATTTTCTACTATTTTTTAATTCTTATATTTTTGTTTTCACTTTTAAATAAGTGTTACATTTTGGACTATTTTTTATAGAAGATATCAGATTTAGATTGTTTATTTAGCCTATGAATATTTTGTTAAGGTACGTTTTATTAAAATATTGTATTTCATTCTTTAAGTTGTTTTTCCCCCATTTCAAAAGCTATTTAGAAATATCTCTATGAGCATATTTTACTATATTGATCTATATGTCTATTCCTCCATGAATAACAATTTTGATTATTATAGCTATAAAATAAATCCTGAAATCAGGAAGACTGATTCCTCCTCATTTTATTCTTTTAAAAAATTGTTTAGAAGGCAGGCGTGGTGGTGCATGCTTGTAATCCCAGTACTTGGGAGGCTGAGATCAGAGGATCCGGGTTTGAGGCCAGCCTCAGCTAATTAGTGAGGCCCTCCACAACTTAGTGAGACCCTATTTCAAATAAAGAATTAAAAATAGGGCTGGGGGTGTAGCTCAGAGTTAGAATGCACCTGGGTTCCATTCCTAGTACCACAAAAAAATGTTTAGATATCTTATCTTCTTTGCTTTTCCATGTTCATTTGATTTTTAATACTTTTATTGCTGCATCGTAGTCTCATATCATAATGCAGTTCATACAGGATACTGAGATTGGTATTGATATTCTCACATATGTACATATGTCAATGAAACTGTTTCCTTCATCCCATTTGTATCTAAAAGAAAAAATAATGCTGGGATTTTGATAGAAATAGAAACCTGTACATCAAAAAGTTTATCGAATGTGCGTGGCTCTGACTTGTCCTAGTAAACTATACCAGAATCGTGACTCTTCCTTTACACTCAGAAACAGCACCACTGACAAAAGCCAAAACAAGGACACAGTTGGAATATGTGCTCTGAGTCCTATTTATTATTTTTTATTTTGAAACAGAGTTTCACTAAGTTGTGGAGGGCCTCAATATGTTGCTGAGTCTGCTCATGAATTTGCAATCCTATCTCAGCCTTCCAAGTACTGGAATTACAAGTATGTGCCACCAAGCCTGGCAGAAAGTTTTGCTATAGATCTTTATTTAAATACTTTAATCTTGAAGAGACTATAGTAAACATTCAGAATACTAGACCTAAGCCCGGCATGGTGGCGCATGCTTGCAGTCCCAGTACTTGGGAGGCTAAGACAGGAGGATCGGGTTTGCGGCTAGCCTCAGCTACTTAGTGAGGCCCTCCAAACTTAGTGAGACCCTGTTTCAAAATAAAGAATAAAAAATAGGACTGGGGGTATAGCTTGGAGGTAATATGCCCCTGGGTTCCATTCCCAATATTGCAAAAAAAAATTGAACTTTTATGTCAAAGAAATCACATAACCTTAACTTTTCATTGGAGGTCTTAACCTGTCCCATTTTCTTTCTGCCTGGCTCTACTTTAGAGCTTATTTTAACACACCAGGAGAGACACACTGGATCATAACTGAAGGCATGTGAATTTTAGAAGAATTTATTTATGGCCTTGATTGATATGAGTATAAATACCTTGGAAAAATGAAATTACGTATTATTCACTTAAAGCTACTATTGATACATGTCAGAAATACAAACAGTTCTAAGCCTGAAATTATTTTGAAAGATAATAGAAACCCTACTCTTTCCTTTATTCAATAAAATCTTATTAGATATTTGCCGTGTATGAGAAACACAATTATAAAATAATAAATTCAGTGTGTATATTATACCTAATTGTCACTGCAAAACAGGTTATCCCCATTTTAGATTCCTTATTTAAATGAGGGTTAGAAAGAGATGTAAAAAGGTAATGGTTTAAATAATGTCCAACCACAGATGAATGGATTACAAAACTATGGGATATGTACACAATGGAATTTTACTCAGCCATAAAGAACAATAAAATCATGTTCTTTGCAGGGAAATGGATGCAACTGGAAAACATTATGTTAAGTGAGATTAGTCAGTCACAAAGAGTTAAGAAGCATATGTTCTCCCTAATATGTGGATGCTAGGGAGAA
>PVLC010041972.1:0-13110 GCA_004027655.1 Graphiurus murinus
GAGCTATACCCCCAGCCCTATTTTTTATTCTTTATTTTGAAACCGAGTCTCACTAAGTTGCGGAGTGCCTCACTAGGTAGCTGAGGCTGGCCACGAACCCGGATCCTCCGGTCTCAGCCTCCGGAATGCTGGGATTACAAGCGTGCGCCATCACGCCCGGCTCCCACCGTGGTCTTACTTCCAATCCCAGACCCATCACGTACTGGCTGCACCATCTCAGGCAGATTGTTTTGCCGCTCTGTGCCTCAGTTTCCCAAAGGGTTGAAGGCACCTGTGCATGTCCACTCTTAGCATGGTGCCTGGCACGTGGTGAATGGCAGCTCTTCTCCATGGGGTGTGACTAGAGAGAACGTTCCAGAAGGGAAATGAACAGAGATGAGGTCAGCTCTGGCCCTCCCATGAGCCACATTCAGGAGTTTGGATTCTAGGTAAAAGTCCCAGGGGGCTGGGAGCTTCCAAGAAGGGGGTGGTGGTTTTAGAAAGTTCCTGGGAGCACAGCAAATTCCGTGGGCTGAGGACCAGACCACAGAGGACACAGAACCTTGGACGCCATGTCTGCAGGGACCTGGAAAGAGAGACTGGCAGGGGCTCAGGAAGGAGGTGCGGGGGCCGGGTCAGCGAGAGGGCAAAGGCGCTGGGGAGAGGGAGACACCTAAGCTGGGGATGAACTGTAGAAAACACATCATAAAGCCCACCGCAGGGAGTGGGTCCGGGATGCCGTCCAGGTCGGGGCTGGAGCAACAAGGGTCGGGTCCAGGCGCTCTCTCACATGGGCCAGGGAAAGTGGCAGCAACCTCTCGGCCCAGGATACCCCCAAAACACTCTAGATGGTGGTCCATGCACTCCCCAGAAAGGTGGGGCTTAAGTGTCAGCCGCACCACACCGGGTCCTCCAGGAGCAGAGAGGTCTCAGAGGGTGTGGTGCTGAAGGGAACTGGGCACAGTGACCACTCAGCTGGCACACAGAGACTCACCCCTGATCAACTGCCCTGGATGCCCTGGGCGTTCCCCAGTGGATGGCAGGACCTCCAACCTGCGCCCAGCTTCTTAACCTCACGCCTCTCACGCTCTGGCCTCGGCAGGCACGTCTTTGCGTGTGCTGGATCTTGCCTTCTTGGAACACAGACCATGCAACTTGGGCTTTTTTTTTTTGTGTGTGTGTGTGTGTGTGTGTGTGTGTGTGTGTGTGGTACTGGGGATTGAACTCAGGGGCGTTCTACCTCCGAGCTACACCCCCAGCCCTATTTTTTATTCTTTATTTTGAAACCGAGTCTCACTAAGTTGCGGAGTGACTCGCTAGGTAGCTGAGACTGGCCTCGAACCCGGATCCTCCGGTCTCAGCCTCCCGAAGAGTTTGTGCTCAGTATAAGTCTGATACGTAAATGAATGAATGAGACGGGGCGCGGCCAGCAGCTCCTGGCCAGAAGCCCAGCATACATCAGGGTCGTGTCACAGCGTCCCACACCTTCCTCATGCAGCCTCCTTGCTGGAGAACCGCCCCAGCGGCTTACTCGGCGGCTACGGAGCCCTAATCTGCTCACGGCGTTAGTCACCGACATCCAGGTCTAGTCCACGGGAGACTTGAAGCATCGTGTGGCATGGGAGGAAATGCCAGAGGCGGACGCCAGCAGCAGCAGGGACACTGAAAGCCCGGCCATCTAATTCTAAAGGAAAGCTCTCTAACCTGCATGCACGGGGGCTCAGAGCCTGCAGCGTGGGGCTCTGGGCACCCACAAATTAGCCCCTCACCTGGCCCAGTCGCCTCCGACAACATCACAGTGCAGGGACGGGGTGGCCCCAGGACCTCCAGGGTCCAGCGCTAGTCCCAACACGTCACAGGTACGCAGGGATTGGCGGATAAAATAATGGCTCGGATTTCTGTAGCTGTGTGTGCTAGGAGAGCCACTGGCGTCAGCCATCTGCAGAGTCCCTCGTCCTTACTGTCAGTCCTTTAGCTGCTAGTGACATCCCCGAGTCGGGGGACAGGAGACGAGTGGCAGAGCTGCTGATACGTGTTTCTGGGGTGCCTGCTGGGCCTCAGGTCCATGTCCATCCAGTGTCCATGACCACCCACAAACTAGAGACATCTCCCTGTTCGTAGACAGGGAGACCGAGTTGACAGAGCCATCACTAGGCAAGTGTCCCTGGCTGTCCCAAAACCGTCCCTTTGCCCTCAGAAGCTCAAAAGGCGCATTTGGCAAAGTCTCTCATCAAAATCGTCGAAAGAAAAGAAAACATGTGGGCGTCAAAAGGTGTCAGCCTGCCAGGCGTAGTGGCACACGCTTGTCATCCCAGTACTTGGGAGGCTGAGACGGGAGGATCAGGGTTCTCGGCCAGCTTCAGCTACTTAGTGAGGCTCTCTGCAACTTAGTGAGACCCTGTTTCAAAATGAAAACTAAGCCAGGTGTGGTGGCGCGCGCTTGTAATCCCAGTACTTGGGAGGCTGAGACTGGAGGATCAGAGCTCGCAGCCAGCCTCAGCTACTTCGTGAGGCCCTCCACAACTTAATGAGACTATGTTTCAAAATAAAAAATTTTAAAAAAGGATTGGGGGTGTAGCTCGGAGGTAGAATGTACCTGGGTTCAATCCCCAATACTGGAAAAAAAAAAAAAGAGGTGTCAGCCTTAGGTGCTAGCACTCCTTGAGTTGCCACAGGCTTCATCTCATTTAAATTCAGAAACAGCCCTTCAGATGGCACTCCAGCTCCCCGCTTCAGAGACCAGACCCCGCAGTGCCACGTTGGTGAGATGGGTGTCAACAGGGGAGGGAGCGGGGTGGGAACCCGAGGCTCTGAGCTCTCAGCTGGCGTCTCCCCTGGGGCTCCTCCAGCAGAGTCACCTGGAGCTCAGAAAGAAGGAATGAGCAGACACACCCAGCCGGGGGTGGATGGAGTGGAGCCCCAGGCCAATGAATCGAAGCCAGCACGCCTGAAGTTCAGCGCTAACACACTTCACCGCAACCGCCTAGAGGGAAGGGGGCACCGCACCTCCTTTCAGGATGGCAGGGCTGTCTTCAGGTGGCTGGGCGGTGACTGGTGCCCAGAAAGAGGGTGAAAGTTCACGGGTTCATAAAGTCAGGCCAAAGGGCGGGAGCGGAGGACCCACTTCCACTTGGAAACTCAGAGTGTGGGATGTTAAAACGCGGTGTCAGAGAGTTCTGCCTGGGGCGGGTTACACGGAGGCTCTGACTCCATGTCAGAAACCCCAACACTGCCCCCAGGGCGCCCCCACTCACATGAGGAGCTCACTCCCGGGCCAAGCGCTCCGGCACCAACTCTGCCTGCTCTGCTGACCAGCCTGGGAGGGAGGCTCTCCTCTTGAGCCGTTTGCAGACGGGCACACTGAGGTTCAGAGAGGTGAGGACACTCCCCAGCATCACACAGCTCTTAAAAGATGGAGCTGGCTGGGCGTGGTGGAGCACACTCGTAATCCCAGGACTTGGGAGTCTAAGACAGGAGGACTACGGGTTCGAGGCCAGCCTCAGCTACTTAGTGAGACCCTCCACAATTTAGTGAGACCCTGTTTCAAAGTAAAGGATAAAGAATAAAGCTGGGGGTATAGTTCAGAGGTAGAATGCCCCTGGGTTCAATCCCCAGTACTGCAAAAACAAATAAATAAATAAATAAGTAAATAAATAAATAAATAAATAGATAGATGGAGCTGGCCTTTACCCCGAATGACCCTTTGCACATCTACATTCTTAACCCCTTTGACAAAAGTACCACGAGCTCCCTGCTTGGCCCACACACTGAGTCCCGTAAGACCCCAACACAGAGTGACTCAGCCGGGTAGGCCAGAAGGGCCCTTCGGGTGGGGACTTTGCCCTTCCCGTAGCTCTGCTTTGCGTTGTTTGGTGGCTTTGTCCCCTGACTATGCAGGTGCTCCTGCTTCTACCCCGATGGAGAGCTGGGGTGTCCATAGAGGACTCACACCCCTCTTTCCCACGTGCACAGCCCCCCCACCTGCCCTGCTCACTCAAAGCCCTGTACCTTGCAGAGTGAGGTCACACACGGTAGATATCAAATCTCATCTCCCCAGGTCACTGATGGGGACACGGGGACTTCCCTGGGCCCCTGACCTCAGTTGTACATCCGGCATCCCCGACCATTCCCGCCACATCTGTGACAATGTCAGCAAAACATCGTGAGAGTCACAAGAAAAACATTCGGCACTTGTCAACCTGGGTGCACTTGCAGGCCTCTTGGTTGACCTGCAAGTCCATGGAGACCGAGGGTGACACCATTCTGCCCCCAAGAAGGAGGCTCAGAGTTGACGACCAGGAGACCACAGAGCTCAGACCTACCGGCCAGCATGCCTACACGCAGCCTCCTTTGAAAAAGGACTTTTATCACCAACCTGATGACAGAAACAGACAGCAGAAGTAAGGCTGGGTTATAAAAGGAAGGTCCGCCATCGTATCTGCACACAGAGGTGGCCCTGTTGACCCTTTGCCATTTCCTTCCGGTATTTCGTTAACAAAAGCACGACCGAACAGGAGGTGCAGGTCCCCAGCCCTCGTTAAATGCACGTTTCGTCGTAGCTTTGCTCGTGCCATTCTACGGCTTTGGCAGATATGATGTCAAGGGCTGACTTCACTTCCCTTTGTGTGGAAAGCGGTGAGCTCCCAGAAGCTCCAACGCAGGCCACTTCCAGGTAAGAAAACACGCCTGGGGTGTGGAGGGCTGAGGCTCCCGCTCCAGCCTCCCTCTCTGGCACCTCTGGTCTCGCCATCTTTAGCCCTCTGTTATCTTAGATGCACTCGGAGAGAGAAGCTCAGGTTTCCCCCTGATGTGACCGAGTTGGTTTTCTGCACTTGGAATTCTGCTTTTTACTGCTGGGAGCAGGCAATGGTTGTAATTTTAGTGACCTTATATCTTCCTTCCCCAGGATCTTTTTTTTTTTATTATTTTAACCTGGGAACATTGTCTGCATCTCACCCGGTCATTCTGCAACCCCCTCCTCTTCTCTGATCGTCCAAGAGAGGCCGTGTGCTCCTGAATCCCACCAGAGACCGAAGAAAGGCCCTCTGTGCTTTTCTTCCGGTTCCTGTCAATCACTGTTGGCCCCGCCCTTCCTCCTGACCTGGCACGGCAGTGCCTCCCCGGGCCATGCTGGATTGTCTTCCCTCTCCTCCTCCTGGACTAAAGCAAGCTCTCAGTGGTCCCAGGTGTGAGACAGACAGATTCCCGGGTGACCTTTGGCTCACCCTCTTCGGGTCTCAGCTCACACCTAATTCCCAAAGCGCCGCAGGTGGCCTCCAACCTGGGGCTCTGCTGCTCTGGACAGAGCCTGTTCCTGCCCCGAGGCCTGGCTTCCTTGTACCCTGAGCCAAAGGAGCCCATTAAGCCACGGTCTGGGGTGTCCACACTCAGGGGGCTTCTCCTCCCCGGAAGCCCTGACCTGCCCAGTCTTTTCTGGAAGCATGGATCTGGCAGTGGACACTCCCCTAGGAATGTGCTAGGGCTGCCTAGTGGGTACACATGGGGGTCAAGTGCCAGAGGACCAGTGTTCTGCTAGCACCCCCGCACCCATGCTGGGGGGAGCGAGTGCGCAGACACCACCTCCTTGCTCCTCTGCTGAGAGAGATGACTCCTAGGATTGTCCGCAGAGCTGACATCGTCGTCCCTCCCGCTAAATAAACCGCTTGCACCCAAGCCCTCACCTCGTCTCAGGGCCCCCACCGGGGAGCCAAAGACAGATGGGGTGAGAGACAGGACATACGGGCTTTTGGGGGACTTTGATGAGGGCAAGGGCGCGCTGTGTGGGCGGGTGCATGAGGCACCACCGGTGGCCCGTCCTTCCCCCTCCCCCTCAGCTCTCACCGAGGAACCCCTCCCCCACACACACCCAGGTAATACTGTCAGTTCATCTTCCTCTTCACTGCACTTTTGCATCTGTTTTGTATCTCCCTAAATATGCATAAGGGATGCTGGGAAGTCTCCCGGGAAGCTGCTAGCCAGATGCCATGAAAAACAAGAAGTCCTCTCCCCACCCCCGAAAGAGCGTGTCCTGCGGGCCAGTTCCGGCGGCCCCACCAGCTCGCCAGTCCCTCAGCCCTGGAAAGGGAACCGCAGCCTTTCGCTCGTGGCTCTGTGCCAGGTGGCAAGTCCTCAAGCTGCCGCCACGTTGGTCCAGGGCTCGCTGGGTGGGAAGCAGCCGCCCTCCGGGGTGGGGAGAAATGATTACAGAGCAAAGGGGGTCTTGAAGGGCCTGGGCAGGGGGGGAACTTGGGGCGGAAATGCTCTGGAAACTTTTGCAGTTTTCTATTTGAAGAAACATTCCTCCCCTCCTCCTGGAGAGTTCGACTTACGCCCCGAAGCGCAGGGTCTGCCTGCGATTATCGAGGGCTGCTCCGCCGCCAATGCAGATGGCATGGCTGCTTCTCAAATTGTCCGTCCCCTGGAAGCCCCCAGCCCCATCTCGCCCTGGCGAAGCGCCCCACTCCTCCCTGTGAGCCCAGCTCTCTGGAATGTGCCAGAAGGTTCCACTTCCAAGGAAGACTGCGTGTGCATGCGCGCGGTAATTTACGGCGTGTCCTGGCCTGCTCCGTTGGGGAGTGCAGGACATAAATTTGGCTGGATGCACTTATGAGGAGAAACTGGCGCGCCGCCGCGCCGCGCATCTGCACGTTGCGTGAGTCCCATATTTTGTGGACTCTGGGACCTGCAGGGCTTTCTGTCACATTTTAACATCTCTGAAGGCAGAGCGGGGCTCATAATCAATGCTGGTCCTTTGGGCGAGTCACAAACGAAGCCATTTAGAAGGCAGGGAAGAGACTGTTTACACAGGATGAAACACAGCCTTCGAAATGTTTAGAAACTGCAAGGCAAGATGGGCCTCTTTTTATGACTGACCTCCTCCCTCACCTCCTCCAGACTCACCACGAGCGTGTCATCCTGTGTGGAGGCAGCGAGAGCGGAGACCTTTATTTATTTATATATTTATTTATTTTGCGGTACTGGGGATTGAACCCAGGGGCATTCTACCTTCGAGCTACACCCCCAGCCCTATTTTTTATTCTTTATTTTGAAACAGGGTCTCACTAAGTTGCAGAGGGCCTCACTAAGCAGCTGAGGCTGGCCTCGAACCCGGATCCTCCAGTCTCAGCCTCCCAAGTACTGGGGTTACAAGCGTGCGCCACCACGCCCGGCTGAGCGAAGACCTTTAAAATGGACTCAGCAAGGGAGCTTCAGATCCTCGCTGAATGGTCAAAGTCACCAGGGATGACTTTGGTCAGCCATTCCAGGCGCCTCTCCCTTTCTCCACCCTGTTCACGCATGTACACACACACACACACACACACACACACACACACACACACACACTTCCCATATGTTAATCAGTGGCCACCAGCACCCAACACCCCAGAGACCTGCCGGCTGCCACCAGGAGAGGCCAGGACTCCTCAGCAAACACCCAGAGCCCAGCCCCCTGCTGAGGTCCGGCTCCACACCGCACATCTTCCCTGGGGGCCGCCCGGAGCCCACCCCACCCTGTTCCCTGCACACGCCAGCTCTCCCTGTGCACGGCCCCTCTCTCAGCTACTCTTCACCCAGGGGACACTCCTACTCACCCGTCACCACCTCAGGCTGCTCTCTCTGCAAGCGCCTTTTCATCAGCTCCTCAGAGGCCAAACCCTGTCCTGAACACACAGGATGTCGCGGCAAACGGAACAGGCAGAGCCTGCCCCCGTGGGGTTTGCATTTTAGATGGAGGGCAGGGGACACCTTTGATAGGAGGGTACACAGCTATGCAGCCATGCGGGAAGGACATTCCAGGCCCACGGAAGGGCAGGACCCAGGCCCACAGAAGGGCAGGACCCAGGCCTGAGGCTGGATCGGGCCTGGCAGGCTCAAGGAGAGGTGCAGAGGCCAGCAAGGTTGGAGGGAGGGAGGAAGAGGGACAAGGGATGAGATCCGAGAGGAACAGGGACTGGATCCTCAGGCTTGTGAGACCTTTGACTCTTTCCCTGAGCGCTCAGGGGATGGTGCAGGGCTCGGAACACACCAGCGTGTCCCCAGAGCAGAGGGGGTTTTAACAGGACCCCTCTGGCTGCCACCGGGTGCAGAGATTGACAGGGACAGGGCAGGAGCAGGAAGCCAGCTGGACGCTGTCCAAGGACCGCCAACCTCCCACACAGCCCGTGATGTGGCCTGCTGTCCATCTCCTTCACGAAAACTCCCTCACTCCTGTCTGCCCGGCGCATACAACAGTGTCAGGCATCCGCATGAATGAATGAATGGATGAATGAATGAATGCTGAAAGACACGGTTTTCATAAATAACTCTGGTCGTCTCTGACAGGGAGGCCCAGGGGATCCTGGGGGCATGAAGAGAAAGGAAGCGGTTAATGGGGGTGGTTGGCGTGGTCATGGTTTGTGTGGGCGTGGCTGATGTGGGTAAGGCCTTGTGGGCGTGGCCCTTTGCGGGCGTGGCTGGTGTGGGCGTGGCCTTTGTGGGCGTGGCCATCGTGAGGTGTCAAGGTGGGCATTGGTGATGGGGTGACTGGTGTAGGCGTGGCTTGCGGTGGGCGTGGGCGTAGGCAGCAGGGTTGGGGGCGTGGCCAGTGCTGGGTGTGGTCAGCGTGAGGACTTGGTCCGGGCTGGGAGTAGCCCGCGCAGGAAGGGGCTCTGTGCTAGCTTCTATCCCCGAGCTCACTCCCCAGCGGAATGCGGGTTCTAGCTGAGAAAATAGAGTGGTTTTGTCCCTTGATGTCGTTCCAGCCCTGACGTCTCTTTTTCTTCATTGCACATTTGCTAACCGCTTAGCCAAAAGAAAAAAGGAAACTCTATTTCAGTCTTCACCTCCTTGACAGTGGCTTTAAGGAGCACTGTTGGATCTAGGAAGGGTCCTTTTTTAGTAAAAAAGGCACATTTTAATTTTAGGTTAAGCGTTCTAAGCAACAATTTTCTTAGCAACAATTAGTTTCCAGACGTGACTTTAAAAATAATTTCCACCTTGAGGAGATGTGGGGGCGGAACCCCAGGGAGCGGGGGAACCTCATCCCGGGCAGAGGCAGGGGTCCGCCCGAGCTGAAGCTCACCAGCGGCCGGCCACCTCCCGACCAGGAGGCGCAAACAGAAGGGCCAGGCCGGCTTCCAGCGCCCCTGCCCTGCAGGAGGAACGCAGCTAGGAGGGGCTGCCATTGGGTTATTTCTGGAAGCGGCACGCCTGCACAGCGCACACACCCACCCGCGCCTCAGCTCCCTGCGCAGGAGGCTCTGCGACCCCCTGACAGGCGGGCACCCCACGTGTCTCGGATGTCTTAAAATCCACATGAGTTTCCTTAGGCTCCCACACAGAGGAGCACACCGGGACACCAGAACCATGAAAATCTCCCTTCTTCCCAGCTCTGGAACCAGAAGCCCGAACCAGTACCACTGGGCCTGAGCGGAGGTTTGGAGGCCGGCTCCTTCTGGAGGCTGGGAACCTATGGTTTCCCACGGCCTCGCCTTCCTTGGCTGGCGGCCACAGGGCCCCAGCCTCTGCCTCCCCGTTCACCTGGCCTCCCGCTGGGTGTCTCCGTGCCCCTCGTCACCCCCTCCTCTCTCTTAGGATACGGGCCACTGTCCTTAGAGCCCACTCGAATCCCAAGATGTCGTCAGATTACCTGAATCGCATCTGTAAAACCCTATTTCCAAATACGGTCACATTCGCAAGTCGGGGTGGGGGTGGGGGCAGGATAATGACATACGGTGACATATGTCTTTCAGCGACACCTCCGAGCACTCTATAAACCCCGCCAGGCTGTCGTGCTGCAGCCATGGGCCTGGGGGCCCTGCACACCCCCCTCACCCGGCACAGAGGCCTCCATCTCTCTTTGCCTGTCTCACCTACGGGGGGCAGGGGGGCAGTCTTTGCTGCTTCAGAGGACAATGCCATCCTCTGGGGACACCGCCAGGACCCTGATGTCACTGGTCCTCACCCCCCACTCTAGGACATAGCTCTTCAGGCCACCAGCTCTCCCGGGTCTGGCCCAGGCCAGCACAGGACCCCGCAAGGGCGACACCCATGAAACTGGTCCAGTGACACAGTGACAGGGCTGCCCCTCCTCCCCTCAGCCTCAGCCAACCACCAGGCCACCCCAGTGACTGCAAAAGCTTTCCTCCTGGGCCAGGCGGCCTCCCTGAGTCCCCTCCCCAGTCTCCTCCCCGAGGTCCTAAAACACCCCAGTGTCCCTCCTCCACCCCTCCCCCCATCGGCCTCACCGCGCCAGGGTCACCTGCAGGTGCTTCCTCACCGCTCCTCCCCTGCAGTGCCCAGCGGTCTTCTGCACAGGCCTTAAGGCCCAGTCTGGGCTCCACCTCCTCCTAGAAGCCTACCCTGACTCCCCCTGCTGCGGGGTCAGCGCCTCCAGGTGCTCCCTCCTCCCTCTGAGCCCCCCACGTCCAGGGGGAGCCCTGCAGACCCAGCCAGGCCTCCTAACCCTTGACAAGCGTCAGGGACGCACCTGGGGTGGCCCTCGGAGCCCCCGCTGCTCCTGACGGCCTTCCTCGCACGTGCCTTCGATGAGTTGGCCATATCGCTTGACGGAAGCTGTCGGGGCACATGGGGGCAAAGAAAACACGGCCCGACCGCAGGGAGCAGGCTTTATTTAGGAATAAAACCTGGAAGGGGGCATCTGACCGGGCAGAGAGCCCGTGAGAGTCAAAGCCCGCCTCCTTGCAGGCTGGGGGCTTTTATGGGGCAAGGAAGGGGGTTAGGGGATAGGAGAGCAGTCGTGTAAGCCGCTGGTTGGTGTGCCAGTGGCCAGAGCATCTCGGGGCAGGGCAGTGGTCAGTGGCGTTGCTCTTTCTTTGCTCCTTTGTTCTTGATCCTCCTCTGGCATGACCTCATGGGCAGACCTCACAGTCGGACCTCACAGTGCACACAGAAGAAAGGAGAAGAGTGACCGACGGGTCGCCGGGTCGCCGAGGGGACTCAGAGCTGTCTGTCTGCTTCCTTCCTGGAAAGGGCCTTAGCCAACTCCCACACAGCTCGCCACTGGGGTCAGGGGACGGAACAGAAGGAAACACTTCCTCTAAATGTGCCAGCGTCCAGGAGTGCCTGCAGGGGCCAAACCTGCCCCCCCATGTCAGCTCCCTTCCATGGCTGCATCGCACTTCACCCCATGGAGGGGACCCCAATGTCAGGTCCCCCAAGGCTGCAGCCTGCCCCACGGGGCAGAAGGGACACCAAGGACACGAGAATTACTTTGGGGAGCTCCGGGGAGCCGGGTCCACTACTCAGCTTTTGTAGATGGCTGCAGAGACAGCCAGGACCCCCCTGGCACACGCCTTGTCCACCTCACAGGCTGTGACCTGCTTGAGACGGGGGTCTGCAAATCTTCCTGGGCATGAAGAGAACCAGCCTGTGTGGCCGAGACCAATTGGTACTTTGTTGAATCTCTCCCCCGTGTATCCAGCGAGTGCCAGTGTGGGTGGGGCTGGGAGCTGCGGGCTCCAGATCTTCAGAAGCACGTCCCCCTCTGCTCAGGAGGGGCTGGGGAGGCAGGCCCCCACCTGGAGCCCCGTCCCCAGAGCTATCCCTGTCCCCATGGGGGCTTCTCCAAGGACTCACACAGGTGTCTTGTACAAAGAACTGAAAATAAGCCTCCATGCACTGAATACCCTGCTCTTAGGGAAAGAAGGCGGAAAGATATTAGCAGCCACAGCAATACCAGTAGAATAATAAAGGTTTGAAGAGGCTTAGGGGAAAGGAAATCGCCCGCTCACTTCCAACAATCACTCCATCTGTCCCTGTGGTCGTCATTTTCCAGCTGATTTAGGAAGTTAATTCACTCGTGCATTCCATAAATATTTATTGAGAAACTATCAAGTGCTCTGTGGGGCTGTGAGCCCCCAGGGTGGGCTGGAAGCAGCCCCCCACTCCCATGGCGCCCACCACACCTCCTCCCACGGAAGCTTCAGGACCAGCCCACCACCAGCAGAGAGGAAGTGACCTCAGAGGTCACCGCCTCGAAATAAGTGTCCAGGCTGGGAGCTGAGCCCTGAAGCCCGGCTCTGGAGTTGTAGGCTTAGCACAGCAAAACTGGATCCACTGAGGCAGAGCATGGCCAGTGTTCTGACTGATCCCCAGAGGTGCCAGGAAGCGGGGAAGGCCCACGGGCCTTGGAACTGGGCTTACAGGGCTGTGTCAGGCACTGGAAGGATTCCCGAGCTCTTCACACCTGGATGATGAAATCCCACAT
Source organism: Graphiurus murinus (assembly GCA_004027655.1). NCBI lineage: Eukaryota > Metazoa > Chordata > Mammalia > Rodentia > Gliridae > Graphiurus > Graphiurus murinus. The sequence goes on from PVLC010041972.1 coordinate 12,188, forward strand.
TGACGGAGCTCTGCAGTGATTTCCTCAGGAGCTTCTAGGCTGTGTCCTGATGCCCAGGGACCATGGCCTGACCCTCTGTCCCCAGACACGGCTGGTCAAGGAAAAGGGATGCCCCAAGTCTCGGCTGGAAGACATGCAAGGCTCAGAAAGTAAGGACAGGGAGTCACTGCTGAGGGTGTGGATGGACAAACCTCAGCGCCGCAGAATGGACAGGTGGGGAGATGGGTGGGGCGGATCACTGATCGTGTAATAGATGGGTAAATGGGAGATGGACGGATGGATGGATGGATGGATGGATGGATGGATGGATGGATATATGGGCGAATGGATGCATGGTTGGTTGGATGGATGGATCGATTAATGAATGGATGGACAGATGAATGGATGCATGGGTGGATGAATGAATGGATAGATGTGTGTATGGATGGGTGGAGGATGGATGGAGGATGGATAGATGGATGGTTGGAGGAATGGATAAATGGATGGATGGATGACTGGATGGATGGGTGGATGGATGGGTGGATGGATGGGTGGATGGATGAGTGGATGGATGGGTGGATGGATGGATGGATGGATGGATGGATGGATGGATGGATGGGTGGATGGATGGGTGGATGGATGAATAGATGGATGGATGGGTGGTTGAGTGGATGAGTGGTGAGTGGGTGAATGGATGGATGGGTGGGTGGGTGGATGGGTGGATAACAGATGATTGTATATGTGGATGGATGGGTGGATGGATGGGTGAGTGGATGGATGTATTCGCGGGTGGGTGGATGGATATGTATACAAGTGAATGGTGCATGGTTGGACGGATGAGTGGATGGGTGGGTGGGTAGATATGTGGATGGGTGGATGGATGGGTGGATGGATGGATGGATGGATGGATGGATGGATGGATGGGTGGATGGATGGATGGATGG
>PVLC010041973.1:0-13122 GCA_004027655.1 Graphiurus murinus
TAGTGGGCATCTTCATGAATAGTATTTTATTTTCCTTGGCTTATATTTATAATTATTCCCTGGTATAAAATCCAGAAAGAGGAATTAACTGGCTTAGTACAGTGAACTTTTTATGGTTTTTAATTTATTCTAGAGGTTGCCTTCCAAAAGGATTCTCTCAATTTAAAATGCCACAAGTAATATAAGCAAACAGCTGCTAATGGTTTTTAAAAGTATAGTACTTAATTTTTTTTACTAAATATTAATCATTATGTCTCTTGAATTAATCAAAGGATTGAGTAAAATCTTTGTTGAAAGGAAATAAGTAAATAATTTTTGCTAAACTCAAAAATGAAGTATGAGTCATTCCTCCTTACCCATGAATTCAACATGGGTTGAAAATATTCAGGAAAAAAAATCGCATTAGTACTGAATATTACAGAATTATTTTCTTGTCATCATTCCTCATACAGTACAGTATAACAGCTATTTACATAGCATTTACATTGTATTAGGTATTACAAGCACTCTAGAGATGATTTAAAGTACTTGGGAGGATGCATATATATAGGTTATATGCAAATACTATGCCATTTTATATAAGAGTTTTAAGCATCTGCAGATTTTAGTATACTCGGGGGTCCTGGAACCAGTCTCTCATGGATACTGAGGGAATGACTGTATATTAATTAGTTTCCATAGTAAGTAAAATTATTGTGTCAACAGAGAGCTAAGAACAAAGATGTTGTATTAGGGAAGATATTATTTTAACTTAGATATGGCCATTTTGCTAGTTAACTGGGTAAAAGTCATCATAAAACTAACAGAAGTTCATATATTTGAAAGCAGGGAGAGAATAATCCCTACTGTGATAGGAAATTCTAGTATTTATGCTATTTCATATTTAAAAGAAAACAAAGAATGTATTTTTTGAGTCTAAGTAATTAATAGCTTACAAGAAATGTCAAAAAATCATACACCAAGAAAAAAATTTCACGAGAAGCTGGAAATAAAATATATGGGTTGACAAGTTTATCCTTATTTACTGACATAAATGCCAGCAGGCCCTTGTCAGGTCGGGGCACATTTCTCATTTGGATTGCACCCTTCCCCTAATACTCTGATCTGTGTCCAAGCCCCAATTCCTCTCTGAACAGGTGATGTATTGGTTTGTTGCAACTTTCAATACTGTAGTTGTACATAGAGTAGCCTATCAACCTATGAGGTAGGCATCCATCACATTGAATACAAAGAAAAAGAGCTAACCAGTGTCTTCTTGCTCAGTTCACATTCTAGGGAGAGTACCAGAATTTCCCCCATTAAATTCCACTTAATGACATTCATTTAATATGTGACTATCACATGCAGAATAGAGTACCAGGAGCTGTAGAGGACATGGCAGATAAGACACACAAATCAGTGGGAGAAAGAGTGGAAAGACATTCCATAAAAATGCAAGGAAGCCCAAGAAGGTTCTTCCACACCTTTAAATAGCTCATTGGGAGAGTTGGGCTCATTGAGCCTTAATGTCCTGAATGAAAACACAAGTGCACACAATTACTATGAGGCAATAAAACAAGCATATAAAGAGGAATAAATGCAGATCACTGCTGCATCCCAGCATGGCATAAACTGATTGTAGAGTCACAGTAAGGGCGGGGCCTGGAAATCTCTTGAACAAATGGTTGCTTTTTATGGCTGCCACATATTGGCTATTACATGACAAGCACTGAGTCAAGCACCTTGCATTTATTAGCTCATTAATCCTGACAACTATCCTAGAAGGTAGGTATTATTACTCCCATTTCATAGATGAGGAAACAGAAGCTCAGTGAGCATGACTTGGTCAAGGTTATATGAGGTCAGAGAGGTGGAGCCAATATGTCTGACTTTAAGCTTATGCTCTTTTTAATATGCTATCCATGAAGAACAGGCACTCAAGAATCATACCTTCATTAATATATCCTTACAGAAATCCACTCAGAATTTGCTTTAAAGGAAAAAAAAAACAGTTCTAAAATATGATAGGGGAAGAAACAACATGCCTTAAAAAAAAAAATCTCAAACAGTCCTCAAAAAGCACAAGTAATAAAATCTATGAACCGTCAAGATCCAAATATAGCATATGATGGTCATGGAGATGAGGGATGGCCTGGGTGATACTCTGGACTTAAAAATATGTGCTATCTAAATGATTCTCAGCCAGTATTTCCTCTCTCTAGTTTTCCCTTTCCAGTATCCATTAGAAGACTATTTTAACTATTAAAAAAAGAGTGTACATGAAATATTTAGCATAGTGTCAGGCACATAACAATCATTCAGTTACATGTTAGTATTATTTGTATTGCTGTGTCTTAGTCTGTTCTGTGATGCTATTGCAGAATACCATAGAATGGGTCATTTATAAACAATCAAGGATTTTTTTTTTTTAACTGAACTTCCCAGTCAGTTCAGGAGGCTGGGAAGTATAAGAATATGGTACTAACATGTGGTCAGGGCCTTTGTGCTGTATCACAACAGGGCAGAAAGGCAAAAGAGCATGTCAGAAATAGAGGAAACCAAAACCTAACTCGTCTTTTTATCAGGAGTCCACTCCAGCAATAACTCACCGCCTTGATAACATTAATTCACTCATGAGGGCCCTGCCTTCATGACCTAGTTACCTCTTAGAGGCCCCACCTCTTAATATTATTATAATGACAATTAAACTTCAACATGAGTTTTGGAGGGGACATTCAAACCATAGCATTTTGTCTCTGGTCCCCTCAAACTCATATCTTTCTCACAAATGAAATACATTCATTCTATTTTTTTTTGTTGTTTGTGGTACTGGGGATTGAACCCAGGGGCATTCTACCTCTGAGATACCCCCTACCCCAGGTCTTACTTTGTTTTGAAATAGGGTCTGAGAATCTCACTGAACTGCCGAGGCTATCCTTGACTGTGATCTTCCTACCTTAGCCTCCCAAGTACTGGGATTACAGGCATTTGCCAAAATCTTAACTCATCCCATCACCAGCTCCAAAGTCCAAAGTCCAGAGTCTCATCTAAATCAGAAGTGAGACATAAGACACAATTCACCCTAAGGCAAATTCTCTCCAACTATGAACCTGTGAAATCAAAATAAATGACCTACTTCCAAAATACAAAGATGTCCCAGGTATAGGATAGGCATTTCCATTCCAAAGGGGAGAAATCAGCAAAAAGTCATTATACTCTAAAACTCCAGAATATTATTTCCTTTCTTTCTTCCTTCCTTCCTTCCTTCCTTCCTTCCTTCCTTCCTTCCCTCCCTCCCCCCCACCTCTTTTTTTTTGTGTGTGTGGTATTGAGGATTGAACCCAGGAGTATTCTACCTCTGAGCAATACCCTCAGCCCTTTTAATATTTTTGTTTGTTTGTTAATTGTACTGGGGATTGAACTCAGGGCCAATCTACTTCCAAGCTCCACCCTCAGCCCCATTTTATTCTTATTTTTATTTTGAAACAGGGTCTCTCTAGGTTGATGAGTCTCATTACTTGCTGAGGCTGTCCTTGAACCTGTAATCCTCCTGTTTCAGCTTCCCAAATGCTGAAATTATAGGCTTGTGCTACCACACCCGGCTCAGCCCTTTTAAAATTTGTCGTTTTGAAATAGGGTCTTGCTTGGTTGCTGAAAGTCTCACTAAGTTGCTGAGGATGTCCTCAAACATGGGATCCCCCTATCTCCATCTCCCAAGCACTGAGATTACAGGTGTGTGCCACCACGCCCAAATCAGAATAATCTTTCACTGCCCGTGCCACCTCTGGGACACACCTCAGGAGGGGACCTGAAATCATTCTGCTCTCCTGGCTTTGTTTCTGTAATAGGATGGGCAGCCTCAAAGATCTCTGAAATGTCTTTTTCCTGTCTTGATGAAAAGCACCTGATCCTCTTGTAGCCATATGAATCTCTTGAGCAAATGCTTCTTGGTCAGACACTTAGTTTTTCTCTCCCAAATCACTTTGCCACTCCTTTCTCACTTTACATGGCCAGGGTGCAATTTTTTTTTTTTTTAATCTTCCACTCCGTTTCCCTTTTCATTATAAATTCCTTCTTTAAGCCATTTCCTTGCTCTAACATCTCAGTAGCATGGCTCAGTCCAAGTTTGAAAATCACAGAACCAGGGAAGTTAGTATAATTCTCATTCTGAGGCCAAAGGCTTGAGAACCTGGCAGAGCTGCTGGTGTGAGTCCTGAAGTCCCAAGGCAAAAAGCCTGGAATTCTGATATACACGCTTAGCAGGAAGAGGGTGTCCTAGCTCCAGTAAAGAGAGTGAGGAAATCCTTTTCTCTCCCTTTTGGTTCTATCTGGGCCCCCAGCCTACAATCTCCTCTACAAACACCTTCCCAGACCATCCAGTTGTAACGCTTAACTGGTTCTCTATGTATTCCTCAAATCTGGTCAAGATGACACCTAAAATTAACCATTGCAAGCTGTTAAAATTATTATTATTATTTTTTGCATTTAAGTCTAATATGCATGGACCTGTTTTTCTAGAGAAGAGCCCATTATTTTCAACTCTGTGGAAGATGCTAATAGCTGACCACTACAAGGGGCGGATGTCATCGCTCACTGATAGCAGTAAGAAGGGATACCTCAAATAAGACACTATAGGAGGACCAAAAATAATAGCAATTAATATAAATCTGTAAGAAGATGAGTTACAGGTATTTCCATTATAACATTTTACATTTTGCAAAGCTCTTTCACAGTAATCTCATCTGATTTATACAATACTGTGTTATTTCCACTTTATAGATGAAACAGGAAACTCAGAGAATTGCATACTTTCCCTGGATTTACAGCTGGTCAAAAGAGTGAAGAATCTAGAGGGGTACTGTCCAATACAGTACTCACTAAGCACATGTGTCTCCTTAAAAATTAAATCAACTAAAATTAATTAAAATGATATCCAGTTTTTCAGTGGCATAAGCCACATTTTTCTGGGGGGGGGGAATATTGGGGATTGAATTCAGTAGCACTCTACCTCTGAGCTATACCCCCAGTGCTGCCTTTTTAAAAACTTGAAACAGGGTCTTGCTAAGTTGCTGAGGCTGATCTTGAACCTTTGACCCTCCTGTCTCAGCCTATCAAGTACTGGGATAAAAAGCGTGTACCACCATGCCTGGTATGAGCCACATTTTAAGGCCAAAAAGTCACATGTGTTTTGTCACACTCATGTTACACTGATCAGAAACCACTTCCATTATGACAGAATCTTTTATTGGACATTTCTGGTCTATAGAAATGATAGCATCAACCCATTACTGAATAATTTTATACCCAGTATTCATAACAGTGAACCTGTGTCTCAGCAAAGGAGGCAAGGAAGAGGAATATACCTTAGAAATGTTTCCAGGCAAAACACTTTAAGCTTGATACTATCAGGTTAAACTTTGTGTGGCACTATTGCAAACATCACTGAGACTGGACTCAGATTCTTGAAAAATGAGCCGGGGTTGGGGATGTTAATCCCAGTAATTGAGAGGTTGAGGCAGGAAGATGGCAGGTTTGAAGCCAGCAATTCAATGAGGCCCTCTGCAACTTAGTGAGACCCTATTTCAAAATAAAAAAATAAAATAGGACTGGACTGGGGGTATAGCTTGGAGGTAGAACGTCCCTGGGTTCAATCTCTAATACCACACACACAAAAAGAATCTTGAAAAATGTCTAGCACATGAGCCCTGCATACAGACTTTCCAAATTCTTATTGAGTAGCTTTATTTGATCATCCACCTGTCAGAAAAATATGCAATTATAATTCTTCCTGAAGCAAATATGAAATGTCATTAAATATAAGTAGTAACCTTTTTGGAAATCTCAAGGGCATTTATGCTTATACATTTACAAAATTGTTCAATGTACATGCAAAGTCCCTTTATATTCCTGTATATTTTCAATGCAGAAAGGTTGTAAAGAAATATAATCAAAATAGAAGAAAAGCTGTCAAAATAAATATGCCTGAAGATGAGAAAGTTTTTTTTTTTTAATACTGGTAGGCTAAATAAGGAAAAACCCAGGGCTTTCCTTTTTGGAGTGGCTTATATCATATCCCCAGTAAATCACAAGTTAAGAGACCCTCAGTAAATCATAAATCAGCCTCAACTTTTGGATCACTTTTCTTAGAGCAACACTAGGAAATAGCTTTCCAAAGCAGAGAAACCAACAATAAATGCTCTGTATTATCTCTCTCCAAGTGATATAAAATGCTTGAAAGTTTCAGAAGTTAGTTTCCAGAGGATGACAAACACTTAATGATCACAGACTTTTCAGCCTCACTTGGCAGGATGCTGTTGTCACATTCAAGGTGTCTGGGCAAGGATGGAGGCAGCTTCGTTTTGAAAATTGACTTTGAAAGTCTTGATGATATATTTCGTTTCATGAAAAGATGAGCTTTAGTATAATGGTGTGTTCTCTTTAGACAGATGGGACTCATTTATGTTCTACATGATTGTACCCCAGAACTTTAGACTGAAGATGTTTGTCATAAATATGGTTAATCCATTATTTTATGAGGGATACTAAATCTCTGCCTCCTGGATTTGGGTAGATGTATGCCAAATTTATGATGGTGCTAGTCTATAAATGACAGATGCTGCTAAAGCAGAAAACTATCATTTCCTTCTACTCAACAGGACAAGGTCCTGTTGCTAGAGACAGAAAGGGGAGAAGAGACAGTTAAGAAGACCTTGCTAGCTAATTGATGGAGTCCTGCAGCAGTCAGTGGGAAAGGGAAGTTGTCAGTTGGAAAACTTGGCCCATTTATAACAACATGTAAAAACCATGAAACACACAGGGGAATTCAGAAGCAATGTGGCAAGAGTCTCCATTTCTACCTTTGGCAGAAACACTTTGACAAAATTGAAGATGCACTTTTATAAGGCAACAGGGTGACCATAAAAAGCTCAACTGCAGCCTTTCTAGGCAAATGATACTGATTTTCTAGCTGATAACTGCTTTGGGTCCACCATGCAAAAGTAACATGGTAAAAAATAAACAGCCATTTTGAGGCACCTTGTTCCCTTCCCTTCTCATGTCCTTTCTTTTGCTGCTTTCCCACATCTCCACAGGGGATAGAAAGGGGCTAAACAAAACAATCTCCCTTCCCTCAGTGAAAATCTTTCAGGTGGAATGATTCAAAATGCTTTTGAAAAATGTAGACAGTGCTTATGACAACCAACTGTACCCTTCTGAAGGCCAGGCAAAGCTAGTGCCATACTGGTGACATCCCTTCCTGGCATCCCTTCCTCAGTAAGGGTGTTTATCTATAGACATATAAAATCTACAATCGTCAAGCTGATGCTTTGAGAACTTTTTCCATTACTTGAAAAGAGTGGTTTTATTCAAATTTCCCCTTGAAAAAAATTTTTAGCTTCCAAACAAAGCTTTGTTCTATTATAGTTAAACACTATGGAAAATAAACTACACAGGAACTTACAGATTACCAATAAAACAAAGCCTTAATGGTCTTTTCACTGACAAGTGCCTACCAAAAGTAGCAATAGTCAGCAGGTAATTGAAAAGTAATATATGGTCTTACTCACTGATTCTGAAAAAAAAAAAAGTTGGTTAGTGGTATCTGATTTTGCTCTTTGGGACACTTGTGTTTATTCTTTCAAATTAGAGAATTTTAGACATATGTGAATAACAGAATAAGTAAGGGATGGGAAGTCATTAGCTCTTTCTCATTCCTGACTCTATTGGGATTTGAAATGTGTAGTTTTGCACAAGCCATACACTTTTTCCAAGACCCAGGTTATTCTCTGTTAGAAAAATAAACATTATTCTATGTTTCTGGGAGCAGCTTGAAAGGGGTGACTATATGTTATTTATATTTATATCTATAATATCCAACATGGCAAAAAAAAACCCCTACAACATTAAAAAGTTCTTTGAAGGCAAGAAAATAAATGTGTTTCTGTTCATTGTTGTACCTCAGTGTCTGGCAAAATATATACATGTACCATACTATATAGTACAGATAATAACTGTATGTTGAATAAATGGAGATCAGGTTTGTTGCATAAATGACTAAAAGATGAATATTAATTTCAGCCTTACCTACTACAAGGTTGATGAGAGGATCATGTGAAAATATATATGCACTTGGATTTTGTAAATTGAATAAATTTAAGGTGTCCCTGTTATTTCAAGCAGAACTTGCTGGTTTCTACCATCTTTGCTCTTACTTGCATTTATAAACATATCTGTGTCTCTATGTTTTCCTCTGTTTAGATAGCAACTGAGTTGAGGCTGTTTAGTTCTAAATAGCTTCATGTACTCTAAACTACAAGTGCATTTTTTCATCATGATATCTAATTATTCTTTAAAACCCCAGTACTAAAACCTAAACATATGGACTATTAGGTTGACTATCACAATATTTTATCATTAGGTTGGCTATCCTGATATTTTATTATTTTCAAAAAATAAGGTTTTCCAAAAGCTCTGTATTTTTTTTACCTGATATAATTTGTTAAAAGCTGTCACAGAAGAGCCTTCAATTTGATGTATGGAGTGTATTATTGCAGGGATGTGTACTGTCATATGGCATTAGGACACTTGAACTCCAGGGAGAAATTTGGGTAGCACGTCTGGCCAATATGTTCTAGCCATCTTCTTGAAGCTGCCTAATGCTTGCTGTGTTTTGACCCCATTTCTCCCAAAGCACATTTCTCCTCCCTCGCACTATGCTTCAGACTCCCACTGATGCATCATTAAAAGTTGGGGCAGATCCTAGGAGACCTTAAAGCCATTTCTTTGTGTTTTTACATTTAATTCTACCCCAACTTCTAAAAAGTGAATGAGATAGCTATTCCTCTTCAAATGCTTTTAATGAAGCATAGTTAGTATTTATGTAGTTAGAACTTCTTATAGTAAGTGAAATTCCTGCTATTGAAGTTTAAATTCATTTTGTTTACTGACCTGAGATAGGGGGAAAAACAGTAAGCTTGTCATGATACCCTGAAATTTCTGTATATATATGTTAGCTCCATTATAACAAAGCTCTTCGTACTGCACAGACCCACATACAACATGAGCCAAGTTATGTCTCCAAATGTAACATAAAAGAGAGAAATGATTGTCCCAAATATCAGAACAGAAGTAACAGAAGCCTTCTAAGGCTTCCCCAGCTCTTGGAAGACTGTTAGATCTCATCTTGGAATAGATAATGTATGTTCTTGGAGATCACAGAGAGGTCATCTGTGGGCCCCGTGGTCCTCATCAGATACTCTGAAATCACTCCTCATCTTGAATGGTGCTCAGTGAATCCCTGGGATGCTGCTCTCTGGGGAGCTCCCTCCCTTACGCCTTGGTTTTTTCTTCTCCCTCAAAATTTGCTTTCATTGAACAGCTCTCTGCTGCTAAATTGTTAACACTAAAACAGGAGACTGGAAATTGCATTAGTCAATCCTGTGGATGTTGTGAATGCCTGGCTATTTGAAATCTGGCAGCTCAGACACTGAGTAAGTAACACGTTCACTTTTCATTCAAAAATCCAGGAATCACATAGATGCTACTTAAGTCCACTTGACAGGAACGCTTCATTCAGAAGACAAAGAACAACGCTAGGGAATTTCAGTCTCATGAGATCTGCCAATCAACTGTGAATTTTTCACTGTGACTATTATTCTGATTTTTGGCTGATTCCTTAGAGACTATTTGTGTAAACTAAAATATTCCAGTTATTTAAATATTACAGTCACCATGATTCTTTCTACCCCCTTCCTCCCTACATCTCCCTACATTCCACCTGTGCCATTTATAAAAGACTGCCTTTTGTTCGTTTGTGTCTTCAGTTTTTCCAAAATTTTCTTCTCTGGCTTTGAACTTGTGACCCTCCTGTCTCAGCCTCCCAAGTAGCTGGGACCACAGTAGGTGTGTACCACTGCACCAGGGCAACAACAACAACAAAAAAAAAAAAAAAAAAAAAAAAAAAAAAAAAAAAAAAAAAAAAAAAAAAAAAAAAAGAAAGAAAGAAAGAAAGAAAAAATAGTGCGAATAGAAAGCAAACTACTAAAAAACCTGTAACTCTGGCAAGGCTATAGGAGCTTTTCAAAGATTTAGAAATAGGTAGTTAATATATTATGTATTACATTCTTAGACCAGATTTCCCATCTGGGCAAAGCTTCTAATTTTGCAACTTAAAAATTCTATGAAACACATGTGGGAGTTCTTGTTTAGAAGCTACATTTGGTTAAAGGTGACAAAAGAACATGTATCTATTTAGCATATACAACCCACTCTATTTTTAAATAGGGTCATCTTTTCTTTTTCTTTTTGGAGGTACTGGGGACTGAACCCAGGGGCTTTCTACCACTGAGCTACATCCCCAGTCTTACTTTATTTTTAACTTTGAAGCAGGGTCTCACTAAGTTGCTGAGGCTGGCCTTGAACTGTGATCCTCCTAAATCAGTCTCCCAAGTACTGGGATTACAGAAGGGACAGAGAGGCAGAGAATGCAGGATGAAGCCCACCACAGAGCTCCTGGAGGCAGGCTGCAGCTGACTTCCGCTATCTCTTCCTGCTCTCACCCTCCAGGATTCTTCTAGATCTTAGTCCTCTTTCTTTGCATATACTACTGTTGTCCTTGACCCTGGTGTGCTCCAATTGCTCACTAGACAAACACAGCTGCTTAGGAAGTCTCTTTGTTTCAAAGAACATCTGCTAGCGTAGAGAGTTTGGAAAAGAGCCTTGATTTGTTAAAATTCACTTTGATTTCTACTCATTGGGCACATTGTAGGTGTAAGGGATGTTGGGATGATAACCCAGTCCTGTTCACTTAGATTTTCCATTTCCATATTGCTGTTTTCCTCCATTCTATCTGCTACTCTTTGACTTTATTTTTCTACTTCCTTTTCTTTCCAGTGCTTTTTCACTGGAGCAAACCCAATTCCAAATAATAACCTGGGTGAAGCACTGAGCACACTCAGGAGCAGTGCTGGAATGTTTATAGACCTACCAACTGTGCTTCGAGTGCAAGCCACAAAGTAAGCTGGGAGAATGGAGTGATGCTAACCTCCATTATTTTTTCCTTTCACTTGTAAGTTCTGCTGGAGGTAAAGAGCATTAAAACCTCTGGCAGTGTTGTTTCATAGCAGCAACAATATTCTGTACAAAATGAAACTAGGCAGGAAGTCAGGAGATGAGGGATCCTGCTCTTCCAAATGCTGGGTAACCTCCTGTAAATTACTGCCACAGTGCTTACCTTGCTGTGGTTTACAATCTTGCTAAAGTGGTAGCAAGATAATATTTGATATTAATATCTGGTAGATGTGTTCAGATTAACTAGGAAATGTGTACATATATATATATATATATATATAATCTTATATATAAATAAAGAAAAGGGCCTTTATATATGTGTATATATACACACAAATATATATGTATATATACACACAAAATACATATATATGTATATATATGAGAAGTATAATGTAATAATCCAGTGTTTATTATCATTAGATAACATGATTTAGTGATTCTATCACATAAAGAACAAAAAATCTTTTCTTACCAAATTTGGCAGCTTACTCTGTCTGGGCTGTAGCACTTCTAGAACCAGCATCTATGGGACCTAGTTGATAATGGTCTTTTCCTTCAGAGTCTCTTTGAATAGGCTATCTGAATTTTCCTTTATGGCCTGTAGAGTATTTACAGGCTCTGGGCAGCCTTAGGGAAACATTCTTATATCTCCTGCTCAAATGTTGTAAGGATTTGAGGACCAGAAGAGATTCAGAAGTGTGAGAATGTTTCCTACAACAGAGAAGTCTCTAAAGACAGAGTCAAGCATAAGGGAAAGGAACATGTCCCCTTAGTCTCCTCTAACAGACACTGTTCCTCAGCCACAGAAACAAGATGGCATACCCATCCTGAGCCCTAAGGGGCAGATGTAAGAGTAGGAAAGACTATTCAACATCCAATTTCATCAAATCTGTACTAAAAAAAAACCCAAATGACTTTTTTCTCTTCACACTGAGTGAACCTACTCAGAAATATTACAGATTTTCTATTAAAGAAATAAATTTTTCTTAAGAGACATTTCTATTAGAAGCTCACTTCCAATTATATGTAAAGTTCTGCTAATCAATACACAACTTTATAAATAGTTTCCTTAAAATCTTTGAATTCAATTGTAACTCTGAGAGGAACTCTATGAAGGTATTAAATGTCCAAATCTTTTATTATTAAACACATTTTCAGATCCATTTAGCAATGTGACTCTCTCAGAAAACTTCATTCTTTTGTCTTCTGACACTTTTACTGGGGTAAGAGAATATAATAACATCTTTTATAAACAAGTTTAAGAATTCTTTCACATAAGAACTCTATAGTACACACCAAACATAGAAGGAAAGAAATAACTCAGTATTTTAAAACCATTTTTGTCTAAATGTGTTGTGACCAAGTAGTCTCTACATATCTTCATGCATACATACTTATTTATAAACTTATAAACACACACATATATACTTAAATATATCTATATATATTTCACAACATGGAATGGCAACGTATCAAATACTTAGATTCTGTGCAAACACATAATCCTTCCTGTGAAGGTAACATATTAATTTTATAAAATTAAATCATGGAGAGTAACATGCAAAGACTAGGGGAGGAAAACAGGGTGGGGGGAGGGGAAGAAGAGGAACATAAACAACAGAACAAGAAGTGTCATTGACCTGATTTGTCAGAGCTGTTGCCTGTGATTGGCGTGATGGAGCAGCTGGGATTAGCCTTTGCGCTGTCCTTGGAAGAAACCATTTTGGGTTTATTTTTCGTTGCCTCTAGTGCTTTGACCTTCTTGGCATGTTTACTTCCTTTGTAGTGGGCCTCGGCCTGGCTCTACAAAGGAGAACAAATCAGGCTCATTTTTTTTGCTACTTACAAACACCACAATGGATGATCATGCAGGAAAAAATACATTCAGTCATAGGCACCACAGACATTTACAACTTAGGGCTTGACTAGGTTTTGGCATTGAATGAAGTGGGAGACCAAATGAAGTGGGTGTTAGCAGATCAAACTCTTCTTTCATAACACAGAGGACTTGTGCCTGTTAGAAACTAGACACTACATGAGTGGACAACGGGATTAGAGCAAGACTGCAATGGA
>PVLC010041974.1:0-13150 GCA_004027655.1 Graphiurus murinus
TAAAAGTTAAAAATCAAATGCTCTCCCTAATATGTGGAAGCTAGGGAGAAAATGGGACATAAGAGGGACTCCAGGTGAAGGAGAATTCTTAGGTGAACAAAAAATTTGACTTAATGGAAGGTAATGGGAGGAGGGGGGGACACCCTAATGAGCATGATGTACTTATAAGATCACATCAAAGTCAATCACTAAACTGACCGGGAGATAGGGGGAGGGTGGGTGGGAATTGGGGAAGGGTTAATGAGAAATATGTGCATGGATGTCTTTACCTGTACTAGTTTGTACCCAACAAAAATGTGTAATTAACTCTGTTGTACCCAAGAAATGTATAAAATTCCATGCTAAAAAATTAAAAATTAAAAAAAAAAAAAAAAAAAGATTTAAGCTGTAAACTGCAAGGACCCTCTGAAAGGGGTTTAAAAGGCCTCTTTATATAAGAAGAGATCTAAAAATTGGAAAGAGATAAGACCTGAAATAAGTTTTTAAATAAAAAAAGCCAAGAAGGGCAGTGCCTCCTCTTTGCAGCAGAATCAGTGGAAGACAGCTGCTTCACACTGGCCTGAGCCCTACAGGGGTGGTGAAGAAAGTCCTCCATCTCTGGGATCCCTGTAACAAAAATTTAATAATAATAATAATAATAATAATAGTAATAATAATAATAATAATAATAAATTAAATAGAAAACCCTGAGCAAAGAGGACAGTGGATATCTCCAAGAGATGAGGTGAAAAAGGAATTACAATTTCTGTATCCACATTTTATTCTTGTAGTTGGCTTTTTTGCTGTCTCTGTTAGCAGTTCTGGGAAGGTCTAAGCACTGCCTCAGTTTGATAGATAACTTAAAGTCATAGCTTTAAAGTCAACCAGAATTCTTACCTATTTTTTTCCAAGACTGTGAGCTCTCTCTGTAAATATAAAAAATGAAAGGCTAAAACCAGCTACCTTATTTTAAAAAGGCAAGGAAAATCATTAGATGAATGACAGTGCATTAGAACAAAATACTTTGTATTTTATGTTTCCAGTTGTCAGATTCTGGTGATAGTCAAAAACACTGTCTTTAACGAGTAAGTGGCAAAGGCCTCTATTTATTTTGCACCTCATTTTAAATACATTATTTGAAATGGAGGGTAAACAAAGACCAATATGGGCTGTAATCCCATGTTTGCTTACAAATGAAGAATGGAAAGAAGTAGAGAAAGTCCGATTAGAATATTGATGGATGTGTACTCCATTAAATTGTGGCCTAGCAGAAGATAAGGTAAATACCAAAAGACAATGCTATTAGATAGATATTGAAAACAACAGGACTACTGGCAACAAGTAGCTTCTTTTCTGCTCTCCATGCTTCAGGTTGCAGTCAATTGCTTTGGCTAGGCAGGTCCTCCCTCCCACCTGGCACAAAGGGTAAATTATCCAAACCTATCCATTTCATAGGGGAGTCATCTGAAGAAAAACAGGAAAAACAGATTATTGTTGGACACTAGCTCTAATTCCATTGTCTATTGACTGGACTTTAAATATGCAGTTAGAGTTCCTGGGAAGAAAAGTGGCAGTATAAAGTATCAGCAACCCTGAGGCCCATTTTTCAGTTTTTTTTTTTTTTTTTTCGTTTGTTTTGTTTTGTTTTGTTTTGTTTTGTCATCAGAATTCTCAAGATATTTGAATGGCAGGTAGAAGAAGAACACTGGGAGAAATAGGTCATGGTACCTGTCCCACAGTTCTCTTTGGTTTCTGTGCTTAAGAAACCTGTTTACTATGCAATCTCATAGGAAAAGACAACTAGTCATGGAAAAGCAGGCTTTACGAGGGAGGGACCTGAGGAAAGATCTCAGCATAGCATACCTAGGCACTTCACCTGAACTAATGAGGAGAAAGAAAAGCCTTAGCTCAGTTGTCTTGCTCTGCCTAGTTCCCCTGCAGCCCACTCCTAGTGTTATCCTAAGCAGCTTATTTTGTTTAATTATCTAGTTCCATTACAAAGTGAGATGACTTTGTTCAAAATTGCACTTAAATATTACCTTCAGAAGTGTTATTTACTATGTGCATGGAAGACTTTGCTCTGTAGGTTTTATAATATTCATAGCAAATGATATACGCTTGTTTGAATTTAATTTAGACTGAACGAATAGATAAACGGGGAGGTTGACAAAACCCACAGGATAGCATTAAGAAAATGAGGCAGAACAATGCAGCTGAAGAAATGCAAATCTTTCAAAGTCCATTAGGACTGTTAATAGAGAAGAAGAAGGAAATGCATCAACTATCTGACTAGGTATTCTCAGGCTTTACAGACTCAAAACTGCCTTACACTATTTTAGTCAGTTTGCAGTGCTGACTTGTTGTATCTTCCCATGGCAGAAAGAGAGGCAGAGCTGCTGGGGTCCCTTTCATAAGGGCTCAACCTTATAACACATTGTTCTTCCCAGAAGCCCTACTTCCTAATCCTTTCATATTGGGAATTAGGATTTTAGTATATGAATTTGGGGGATAAAAAATAGAGCACAAACCATAAACATTCATTAACTAAGACTACTATTTACCATTGCTATGGAAATAACAAAATAGAGTTTTTCTTCTGTAACTGAGTGGTAATTGATTTGATGTAGCTAAGAGTGTACCTTGGTATATATTATTTGACTGAAGTACCAGGTCACATATTTATATTGATAGGCTTTTCCTTGTTTCAAGATAATTCTGCAATTTAGAGATGACAATTCAAAGAAAATCCACATCTAAATATTAAAAGAATCTTAACAAAAAATAAACAGTATAAATCTGCCACAGTTCACTCTGGTAAAATATTTGTTTGTGTTTGTGAAAGGGTATTTTATTATTCTTACATTTTCTGTACTGGAGCACTTCTTTAGAAAATAGGATGTCATTGGAAAAGGCAATGAGAGTCTTCTGAAGAACAAACATATAATGCCATGTATTCATAAGATTTAAATTAATGTGAACATTAAAATAAATATGCAAGAAGACACTCAAACTCCTTCAATTTATTGTGGTCCTGTTCTTAAAAAACAGATATGAGAGACTAGTTTATCTTATTCGCCTTAGAGCCAGATCCACCAAATAAGTCAAATACCCAAATTATAAAAAGCGATGTAGAAATGAAAAAGCTCAAAAATAATAGACAAGTAGGCATCACCTTAAGTTCACCATTTAATTGGGGACAGAGAGCACATACACATGGAAATAAACTCCAGCATTATTACATCTTTTTGCTGACACAGAAACTAAGTACATATGTGTTAATGGGATAATTAAGTGGCCTTCTCAAGCTGCTTACCAACTTACTAACTTCCAAAGAGAGAGTGATTTCGTAAGTGACTTTGACATTATGAACAAACTGGTTCAATAAGAAATTGCTCGCCTGGATCTGCTTTTTGTTTGTTTCCTTTTTTTCAGCCACCTATTAGCACTTTTAGGTAAGATTATTCTGTTACCTGATTACTGTCTGTTTACTGTCTGTTGTTCTAAAGACACCTGTTACTCTGCTCATGCATTCTAGGTAATATTGACAATAGTATTTATGTACCTTTCCTTATAATCTTTTGTGGAAAAATACTTTCACTTATACTGTAAGTACACATTATGCAAAGACAGTCTCCATTTCTACCTGTTGCCATGTCCATCATCTACAACTGTGAGAGTAGTCAGCTCCATATTTAACCCCCAAGTAAAACTTTCTCCCAAACTAACAATCACATTTGGAAGTTTGTTGACATCAAGTAAATTTTACTCTTGCCAAATCATCTTCTTTACACTAAAATATAAATAGTTGACAAATAGTTAAAGCTATGTTTCTCAACTGGATTGACCAAAAAATTATTAGGTATTCAATTAAGTCAAATTCCTATGGGCAGATAAGTTGGAGAAAACCTATTGACTATTTCCTTCTCTCTCTCTCTCTTTTTTATTTATTTATTTATTTTTTTGCGGTACTGGGGATTGAACTCAGGGGCATTTTACCTTCGAGCTACACCCCCAGTCCTATTTTTTATTCTTTATTTTGAAACAGGGTCTCACTAAGTTGCGGAGGGCCTCACTAGGTAGCTGAGGCTGGCCGCGAACCCAGATCCTCCCGTCTCAGCCTCCCAAATGCTGGGATTACAAGCATGTGCCACCATGCCCGGCTATTTCCTTCTCTTAAAGAGTCATGATGTGCATTATCAGCATGTTATGGGCATGGAACAATCCTGTCATAAAGAAGATTGCTTGTATCCATTTAGGCCAATGTTTTCCCAAATGTGATCCAACTTGTAGCATTTTTATTTTTCAAACCTTCCATTATATTTAGGAATTAATCTATGTAGTACAGTAAAGAAAATGCTGGAAATTTATTTAAAGAAATGTTTGATTATTTTTTGCAGCAGTCAGAAATGCTCTGCAGTAAGAAAATGAAATAGGCAAGTCACAAAGTTCTTATACCTGAGTGAGGATAATTTGTTTGTGAGATCAAATATTAAACTAAAAATTTCATCAAATTATATATATATATATATACATATACATATATATATATATATATGATGCAAAAATTGGGACATTTATGGGAATTCAGCCAAGGTTCTAGTGTGCAGGTGATAACTATTATGAAAATTAACTGACAAAAGTCATTTCAGCATTATCATGTAAGGATTATGTTAAAATATAACTGGAAGCTGGATGTGGAGGTACACACCTGTCATAACAATACTTGGGAGGCTGAGGTAGGAGGATCACAGCCTCAGCAATGTAGCAAGACTCTTACCAAACTAGAGAGAGCCTGTTTCAAAACAGAAAAGTTTAAGAAAGAAGAATGTGTGGAGGATAGTTAGGGGAAATCAGTAAACAACAACTAACATGTGATGGCTTCTATTAAAAATGTCTTGCCTACAACTAATTTTTGTGATATTCACACACAAAAGATGTTTCTATCAACTACAGAAAACAAATTGGCCACATTCAGATCTATTTTATCTATGATAAAATTAATGAAGCCGCCTGACCTAGGACAAGTCAAAGGACATGCTCTTTAACAGAGAAAGTTGATAAAAAAAACTATAAATAGTACAGAAAGAAGAAACATATAAATGACTTCCTTTTGCACTTAATAAAAGAAAGAGGATCATAGGTGAGAAATTAGGAATGGTGCTAAGATTAGAAGTTGAATTTCCTGGTTCTCCAATTCTTTTATAAAAAACAATTCAAAACATTCTATGTTTAGCCCAAGTTTGTTTTTGTACCTTTTTATGACTCCCCTTCATAAAACTTTAATTACAAATGTTCACTGATTTTTAATTTGCTTGCAAATTCCCCTTACAGTCCTTCTTTCCTGATGTACTTGTCATCTCTTACTTCTGAACTATAATAGAAATGAGACTGTTACTATAGTTAAGATACTTAACATATCTTAAATCTTAAGTGCATTTTTATGTTTGCTTAAAAAAATCCTGAAATATATGATTGTCAATTCTTTGACTTGATTGTGTGTGATTGTATGAAAAGGTTGAGAGGAAAGAGATTTTTCTTTGAAGCAAAAAATGGAAATTTGGATTAGTTGGGATGAAGACTGGATTTTTAAGAAACAGATATACAGATATTGTATACTCTCCTTTTAGTATCTTCATTCTTTTTTTTTTTTTTTACTGTCCTTACATTGTGAACAGATTGAGAGTTTCTTGAAGGCAGAATGGTTTTTATACTTCTGTGCATACCATAGAGTGCTGAACAAATGTCCCTTATAAAGGAAAAACCTAACAAAGCTTTGTTATATAATTGACTCTAACACTAAATGTTTGTGGAAATTATTCATTTATTTATATTCTTATTTAGTTATTTATTTCTATTTTTGTGGTACTGTGAATTGAACCCACTGGCATTTTATCTCTGAGCTACATCCCCAGCCAATTTTATTTATTTATTTTGAAACCGGGTCTCACTAAGTTTTTTAGGCTGGTCTCAAGCCTACGCTCTTCCTGTCTCAGCTCCCAAAGTATTGAGATTACAGAAGTGAGCAACCATGGACAGTGGGGATTTTTATTTTTTTAATTTTTCAACATAAGCATTTTCATGTTTTTTCTATGTTTATTGAGACATGGTTTCCTTAATATGGAAATTTTTGTATAACACATATGCACACATACTCACACATATTAAATTTAGAAACTAAACTAAACAAAAGGCATAAGCAATTTCTTCAATATCTTCAAAGATAAGAAGAGACAGAAATCATAACAATTGAAAACAAAATATAAAATAACCTTCTATGTGCCCAGGATAAAAAAATAATAATAATAATTCTCAGCAATGCTACTGTGATCTAGAAGCAAACATGTCTCTTGGGAACCCAGGTGCAAGTAGTTCGACTGAGATTTCTTAGAAACCTACAATAACGTCCATACCTTTTTAAAACCATTCCACAGTGCAGTCTTCAATTTTCCACCACTGTTTCTGAGATTGTGCAGCTGCAGCTGGAAGCATAACAATAGTGCTGTGTACTGGCATCTATTTCCTTATTTAGAACCAACTGGGAAATAATTGTCAGGACTTGAAATGGAATACATATAATGGTTGTATATGTAACAATTAATATGAAGCTGTTTAATTCAAATACGTAGAGATGGTTGTTAAACAAGCAATATACAGCATTGCATTTGGGAATAGCTGAATATAAATTTAAAGATTTTATGATGACTTTTATTTATTAAGAATACTTTTATTTTTTCATTCATTAGAATGTTAGCATGAAATTATAGTTAAAGTAAATTATGTAGGACACACACACATATACATATATATATATATATGCACATACTTATGTAACAACTATTACTAATGTCAATAAAACCAAAAAAAATCAAACTTTATAAAAAAATATTTTGTAAAATATATTTATATTGTGCTTGAAAGCCATGCGATTTCACTTTTTTATTAGACATTCTAATAAATATATGATCAAAAATAGTAATAATAATAAAATTTTGACTTTGAATAATCTGTTGAGTATATGTCTTTGGAATTTATAAAACGATACTGGATCAGGCTACATATGCCAAAATTAAGTTGTATAAAAAAAAGAATGCTTCCTTTAAATTCTTGAAAAAGTAGATCAATCGAATTTAAATATATGCTCAAACTAATACCAATTTACTAAAAAAGAGTTATTTTCTTTTTTAAATACTGAGTAATACGTGCAAATATTGTCCATTTTAATTCTATTTAAGTAGATAGATAATATATATTAAATGTTTACTTATGCTAGATTGCATTTAGTTGTTTTCATGGAATATCTCATTTACTTTTCATAATATTCTTCTATATTCCATTATTCTATTTTTCAAATGAGATAGATGAAACTTAAAGAGTTAAATGCAACTAATAAGTGATAGAATATGATAACTATGCATTCCCATGATATTATAAGTATTGCCTAAAATTAAATTAGTCTAAATAGAAATGAAAACTAAATTTAGATTATCATAATATATGTTAATATTAAAGCCTGAAAACTCTCTTTAATGTATTTTCTCAGTTAAGTAGAAATGGTAAGAAATTTTCTTTCATGTTGATTAAATCAACATGAAAAATAAAATCAGAAAATAAAGGCTCTGATATGTACTGTCAGTTCTGGATTATTTTATTGTAAATCACAGAATATTTTATTGCAATAGTGTAGTAGTATGAAGTGGTATGCAATATATAAATATATGTATTGGTACTCCCCATGATATCTTATGCAATTGTGCATACTATTAAGTTATCTCATAGAGTGGATAAGAAATTATTACTAACTTTGTGCTTGGTGTTGGAATAAAAATGCATTCCTAAGTTAATGTGAATAGTGCAGTGAAAATAATTCAGCCTCGTAGCTGGAGTGCCACCTATAATACAAATTTAATTTGTAAACTATTGGTTTATTAGATAACAGAATTGCAGTGGGTGAGGTGACTCATGCCTATAATACTAGTACTTGGGAGGTTGAGACAAGATGATCACAGGTTCAAGGCTAGTCTGCAATTGATAAATTAGCAAGACCCTTTTTCAAAACTAAAAATATAATAATCTTAGGAGTATAGCTCCAGAGGTAGAACACACTGGGTTTAATCCCCAGTAGCAAAAACAGAGTTATGCATTATATAAAATGTTTTGATTCATGTTGGCTTCAATTTGAAAGTAATATGCTTAACTAGCTAAAGTCAGATTCATCTATAGTAACTTCTTAACTATACTGTGGATCATATTTACATATTTATACATAGTATTCTTTTCAAAAAGCCAGTAAATCTCCAAATTTCTTCTTCCTTTCCAAATCTGGGTCCTCATACATTCCAGGAAGGTGTATTTGCTAGAACATTAAACTCAATACAAATTCATCCTCGCTCCTTGAAGTAGGTTGGTAGTATGATACTCATTAGAAAAGACGAAACATTTTAGTAGTTCTTTCTTTAACTGACTAAGAACAAAATTTATCATAGCATTAAACATCATTTTATTTATGAAAATATATGTAAAATTAAAATTATGCACTAAAAATGAGTTAAATTTTAATGCTATAGAAGTTATTTGACTAATCCCTTGAAAGTATTTTAACAAAACTGACTTAAAATTCTTTATAAATATCTCTATCTGCAGTATCACTGACCTTTAAAGGCAAGAAAGGTTTAATAAAGATTCTAGATCCTACAGAATAAAAGTGCTGAATCTTCATTAAAAAAAAAAAACTTCAGAGAATGAAATCTTAAAAAATAGGTTCCTCTTTGAAAATAAACTTTGCACAATCTACAACAAACTATAAAGTTTATGCAAAGTAAGAATATTGCAATTTCAGCATTAATCAAATTACTCTATAATTAATGTTATCAGTCTTACCCAGAATGTAACCTGTTAACCTTACTTTCAAGATTTGTATTTTCATTTTTCAGTAACTCATATTATAGTTTTTTTGATTTATATTTTATTTTGAACATAATCCTTGCTTATGTATTGTTTTTAGTGGAAGACTGAACATTTCATTCCTCAAATGCAATTTTATGAAAGTGCACATGGATACCTTAAAATGAAAGAAAGAATACATGCTTTTTGTACAGCACAATGCCCTTCCTTTAGAATTAATATGATTTCATGTAATATACTTTAGAAAGCAAAATTAGCCTTGGATATAACTGAATTAACTATACTTTTTGGTATGAATTAGCTATGATGATTTTCTATATTTTGAAACAACATTTTAAAGTGATTAGAATGTTTAAGTGCATTGTATGAGCACTGTGTAATTAATTAGAAAAATTATTTGAATGGAAAACTTAAAATGTTCAAAGACATCAAAAACAAGTATATGTTCAAGTCTTATAGTGGTAAATGCAATCTTGTTTGCTCTCAGGAAGATAATAGTTCTTTTCGATAAATGCTATTATTTTGGTTTCTTTTCTCTTTTGTTCTAAAAGAAAGGAAACAAACAAAGAAATTGCAGTTCTGAACATACAATCAGAGAAGAAATGGAGACAGAGAATATCCTAGAAAATAGAACTACTTTATTAAAGATTGCATGGGAAGCTAAAAAGTAAGAATGAAGAAATACATGCTTTTGTTCACAAGGACAGGTTTTCTGAGGCCACACTAGATTCTGTCTCTTCTAATTCAAAACAGTAAGAAAGTTTTGAGTTACAAACAAACATGCAAGGAAACAAATACAAACCTTTCAGCAGTTAAAATGATATTTGGGCTCAGCAGAAGGCTATGTTGCACATACATCTGTAGTTTTAAAAACAAGATATGTTATCAATTATGAACCAGTGAAAAACATCTTATGTTTTGGATGATTACCTGGGGTGATATTAAGAAGAGAACATTAGGGAAAGAGATTTTAAGCAGCTCCTTTTTTATTGTTTTAGAATTTGAATACAATTATTAGGTAGCCTGTAACAACCACCAAATTTTTCTCTAAAATTTTCTCATTCATTACTGTTGCCTAGTTTTATTTGAAGTTAATTTTAAAATCAGTATTATATCTTCATCTCGTTTCCTATGTTCGCCTGTTAGAAAAATAGGAACGTATTCAGTAATATTGAATAAGTCATATATCATCAATAGTCATCTTAATGATTATTTATTAAAAAATTATCAACCCCACCTTCTCTCCTAATTTAGTGATGTAATTCAAAGTAACATAGTGCATTTGTTAGTTTTTTTTGTTGTCATAACCAAAATGCCTGGCACAAATAACTTAGAGGACAAGTAGTTTCGGGGCTCTGAGTATCAGAGGTTCTATCCATGGTTGGCCATCTCCAAGGCAGAACCATCATTGTGTCATGGTACGGAGAGGGAGAGCTGCTCAAGGCAGCTGGAAAGCAGAATGAGGGAAAAGGAGCCAGGGACATATATAACCTCTTAAGAATCAACCTTTCCAGCGATCTATCTCCTTTAGCCAAGTCCCACCTGATTATAGCTACCACCCAGTAAGTGAACTCAATTTTTTTTTTTTTTTTTCGGTACTGTGGATTGAACCCAGTGGCATTCTACATCCAAGCTACACCCTCAGTCCTATTTTTTTATTCTTTATTTTGAAACATGGTCTCACTAAGTTGTGGAGGGCCTAAGTAACTGAGGCTGGCTATGAACCCAGGTCCTCCCATCTCAAATGGCCTAATTCACTGATGAGGTTAGAGCCCTTATTAAATTATTTTACCTCTGAATGTTTCAGCATTGCCAACACATGAGCTCTGCTGGGAGACAGCCCATATTTAAACCATAACACATAATTTGGCAAAATATAGAGACCAAAAGAAAATAAAAAATAAAGTACACTATGATTTCCTTTGTCTGTATGAGGAAAATAAAGATTAAGAATAATATAACTTTTAATAATATAATTTTCCAGATGAGAGTTTGAGAGTTTGAGAGCAACAGCTGCAGCATGTTATCAATTTAGGTTCATGATGTCTGCTGAATTATATAAATAAGCACGTTCTGTTCCATATCCACTAAACAGAAAGGAGCACCTCAAGTTTGTTTGCTACAGTATTTCGCCGGTTAAATATAACTTAAAATGGGTAAAGTCCTGGAGAGTTCTCCTTATTTTGATTGGTGAGATTTAAAATTATGAATGATGTAAGATGATTAGTACTTTGTGATTTTTTTTAATATTCTCAATTGTCATATGGGCCATTGTTAGATTTATGTATTGTTTCTTAGTTGAGGCAGCAACTGCCTTCACTGCCAGCTCTTATTTCCTTTTCACTATGTTTTCTACGTTCACATTCTGATTCTTTTCCTCAGTTCCCCATATTCTCATGTTTATTGTCATCCATGCATCTTATACGAGTTCTCAAATCTTCATCCCCCTCACTAGTTTGACCCTAGACTTAAGCATTATGTGAAAACTAGCACAGCTTTCTCAGTATCTACATTTTTCTTTCCCAGATTTTTGTCTGGTGTAGAAAAAAGTTAGACTGATAATCAATTGGTTTGTCTCCAGTCTTCACCCTCTTTGAGCCATAAAAGTTCACACAGAACAGGATATGAGGCCTGTCATCTCTGGTGCCATTTAACTTTTGCACTCCGATTTGCTTACTTTATTACAGAAGCAACATTAGGAAAAGTCTCTGACAAAATCACTAATTTCTAGGCAAATTCCTCCTGTGCCTTCCAACTTACACTGGATTGGTTTACACTTGGACTTGGTTCCTTAAGATCTGGTCCTTGTCAAAGGGGTTTGTGGTTTCGTTGCAAAACCATAACATCCTAGTCCCTTCTTTTTTCTTTTTTTTTTTCATTTCTTTAAATTTTGAAACAGGGACTCACTAAGTTACTGATGATCTTGTAAGTTAATAAGTCTAATCTTGAACCTCTAATCTTCGGGTCTCAGTCCTCAGTACTGAGATTACAGGCATGCATCACCTTGCCAGACTAATACCATGCTTTTAAAATAACAAACATAACACCAAAAGAGAATGAAACAAAACAAAACAAAACAAAACCAAAACCAAAACCCATAAAAAAACCAAAAAACAAAAAACCCAAAATCTACAAATAGCAAACAGACACTAAAACCAACGCTCTGCTAGTTCGTAAGTACTGAGCTTAAATTTTCACGTGTGTCTTTGGCGTTTTTATTTATTTATTTTAATTTGCTCTGTCAGTGCAGGCAGAGAATTGCCCACTGCTAGTTTATGTCTCTGGACTCTCCACTGGGTCTGGCTGCGTCTTTGTCTCTGCTTTTTGCTTTAGCAGTCTAAAAGCCAGGCCTTTCCAGATACCCTGTGTGCACCGGGTTCCTCCACCCTTCTGGCCCTGTCTAGGCTCTAGCAGGGCAGATGGTTGAGTCTATCCTTTGTTTTGTGAATCCTGCTCCCTGCACCCGAGGTGTGCTAGCCTGACTTACGGCTCCCTGCAACGCAGTCCGTTCCGTTCTGATGGCTGGAGGCGCAATCGGGCAATGATGGTCTCCATAGCTAGCAGGAAGTTGGTGAGAGGGGCTGGCGGCAAAGATGGCAGCCGCCATTCCCAGCGCGCGCAGGGTCCCCTCTCCGAGTTTGTGTTCGAGTTTCCAGTATTCCTTCTGTTCCTTCTGTCAAGAAGCTGGATTCCCGCCTGTGCTCTTTCCTCCTTTGCACCGTTGCTCACTGCTCTGTCTTTGGGGTGGTACGTAGACACTGGCCCGCGGGAGCTTCTGCCGACTGTTCCACGGGTGGTTCTGGTCACTGTTGCGGTGATCCCCACCTGGGTAGTTCGTGGAGATCTGGGGCCAACGCCACGCCTGGGCTGTTAGCCGTGTTAAATTCATCTGGAAAAACAAAAAGCCCAGGATAGCCAAAGTAGTACTTAGCAATAAAAATCATGCAGGAGGTATCACAATACCTGACTTTAAACTCTACTACAAAGCCACAATAATAAAAACAGCATGGTATTGGCACAAAAATAGATACATAGACCAATGGAGCAGAATAGAAGACTCAGAAACAGACTCACAGACTTATAGTCAACTGATTTTTGACAAAGGAGCCAAAAATATACACTGGAAAAAGGATAGCCTCTTTAACAAATGGTGTTGGCAAAACTGGTTAACCATATGCAGGAAACTGGAAATAAACCCCACTTTCTCACCCTGCACAAGAGTCAACTCAAGGTGGATCAAGGACCTGGAAGTCAGACCAGAGACACTGCA